>WWET01001870.1:145457-163045 GCA_011038615.1 Limnodynastes dumerilii | reverse complement strand
AAGTAAAATAATGTATTAATTATAAAAAAAACAACACACACAAAAAAATAAATTTTTTATTTTATATAAACGGTCCAGTGGTGTATCCCTATACATCCCCTCCCCCTCCAATAACAGCTATTAGGGGGAGGAAAAGGGGAGTATATGAAGATACTGCTGAATTACTTCGTAAATAAAGCGATCAGCCGGCCCACATTCATTAGAGTGGGCCGTCAATTGGGGATCCAGAAGCTGATGATCGCCATGGTGATCATAGCTTTGTAATAGTGAACACTTCGTTTTAAGGAGATAAAGACCGTTTTCAGGTGAAGATGGTTCTTATCTCCTGAAAACGAAGTGTTCACCATTTAGTAAATGGAGCCCTAAATCTGGGTTTCCGACTCACGAAATTCGGGAAGGTCTCCCGGCATCGCTGGCCAATCTCGCATGAGAGGCATCTCATAATAGTAATCCCTACTGTAGGGATTTTCGTGACTTGATGCGATTTTCATCACAAGCCCCGCCCACCCATGTAACACTATGAATTAAGGTAGTGATGGAAAGGGGTTGGGCTTAATAACATGATTTGCATAAATCACATATTTAAACCCCACCCCCTTGGCAGCCTCTAGCTCTTTCAACTGGGATTTAAAAAGTCAGCAACCCTACTAAATGTCCCCCTATGATTTTAGCTTTATATAAACTACTTTTCTCTTCATAATAAGGAATAAAAATGCATCTAGTCACTGGTTTTTTTAATGAAACCTATAATGTAGATGGAAATGTAAGTTTATTATATGACTTGTACTTGCATTTCTAAATGATGTCTATACACTAAATTGTAAGCAATAATGCAGTGATTTATAGTCACTGAATAACAATTTCATTACATAATTGTGCTCTTAGTTGTATATGACTTTTATAAGTGTCATAAGATACAGAAGGAGAGACTCTTTAGTAACTGGGGTCTGAGGTCTATGCCTGTACTTGCCTATGCATCCAGAGCTACCATTGTGAGTGCCTTTGATAAGCACACAGCCTGCTTGTCATGTGTTCAGATGTGCAGGACGCTCAATGCATACACCCCTGGATCAGCCTCACTGTCTCTCAATTATCTGTGCTTTTACCAACTTGCTTCTTGTTTGCCATCAGTAACGCTCCACTACTGAGCACTCCTACTAATACTACATGGGTCCCAGACTCTCGGTGACTGCTTATACCCCTTCTTGGTGCTACATCTGTGCTGGTAAATTCAATTATGAAATATCCCTCCCTAAATACTTACAGGAGATCTGCTCCAAGCCACATACTGGTTTTGCTTGCCACGGCAGAGGCCCTCTGAGCATTGTGGCTATGACTATTGCTAGGTACAGGGAGAGCTCCTGCACTGCACCCTGCAATGGGTTGATACTCCTATCATTGACAGCGGGTCCTGGATGTGGGAACCACTACGGATGGTAGAGAATCCCTTGATCCCAAGATGCAAGATTACACTACAATCATTTATGAGATACAACTTTTTATTACAAACATTAATTGGAAGTTTTCAATATAACAAATGTGTTCAGACAAATAAACATTTTTCACGTTTTTAAAAAAAAACTAAAAACTTTTATTAGAATGAGGCCATCGAGTTATAAATTACAGTAGTGCATCATGAGTAAAAACAAAAAAACCAAAAACTTTTCAGCAAGTCCATATGACCTGCTAACCAACTGTATATTACAGGGGTGCAAGTGATGGGAAAGGGGACAGTCCTGCAGAATCAGTGGGGAGGGTCAGAGGAATCTGGTCTAGAGTAAAGCAAAAACATGCGAGGAATTTAAGAGGAGGCCGATCCTATATGCATTAGACACATCAGGTTCTTCTTTGGTAGCTTGTGGAATATCAATATAAAAGATTCTATATATGTTCTTTAATTTTGACACTTAAGTAGATGGAAGCAGCATTTTCTTTGATATAGGACCTCCCTTTGTGGTCAAGGCTCTGACCTAGGTCTGATCTCCAAACTGAGAGGAGACAAAAGAGCTGACTTGGTGTATAGCCTGAAGACCACACTTCTGCTGAAAGCCAGGTGGAGGCATAATGGACCAGATTAAGAGACTGAAAATAAGAGAGGGAAGTTACTCCTGGGCTAAACCATGTTGATTTCAGGGGGAGTCAAGTTAATTGTATTCTTTGCATGCAGGGATATATCTTTGAATTGCTTACTGCACACAGATACTGACCAGCTTTAGTATTACACTGTTATTTAGACTTGGGATAGGAAATGTCACCTCTCAACTCTAATACTGTTTGCAACAGATGAAATATGACTCCCCCTGCAATCAACATGGTTTAGCCCAGAAGAAACTTTTCTCTCTTAATTTCAAGCTCCTTCTTAAGTCTGGATCCAGCCCTTGGTCTGAATGACAGCAAATGATGGAATTGAGCTATTAGGAGAAATGTCATTAAGCTAACTAATGCCACACAGCAGTCAGGGTGGAGGACATGGGGAAAATTAGGGTTGTTATAGGGAGGAACAGAGAAAGGTACTGGGGGTCTTGATGTAAGGTCTGTTTTCAGAGTCCAGTGAAAGAGACCGTGAGAAGGTGGGACAATAACATGAAGCAGTGTGAGCTGAGGAACCACAGATAGTAGGAGACCAGAGCACCACACGTTGATCTAGTTATGCCTTGCAATGAAGCGCTATCTGCTTCAGAGCCCACCCGTAACGTACAGACCACTGAAGGTAAAAGATGTGCACCCAGGGAAAAGAATATAAGGATTGCTGGTGGTCTTCTGTAAAGGTTCCTCAAGACTGCAGTCCCTTCATCATCAATATGACATTTAGAGCCAGTATGCAGTAAGCACAAATAAGTGGGACTCTTTAAAAGGTCCTTTTTCCTTAAACCCATTAATATATTAATAAGTCACAAAATACAGAATAAATAACTAGCACACACATGAACATCTTTATACAGCAGCATCCTGTGAGGACGATGAGGTCACATCCTTTTGACTCCAGGAGTCTTGAAGCTGAGATAAAATGGGCGGTAAGAGACTGTCTAATACAGAGAGTCCCCTCCACGAGCACCGTAAACCCCTACAGAGGGGGGAGAAACGAAAGAATAAGGACCGCAATGTGGAAATGAGACACAATAAAACATGTGCACAAACCGCGTACAAATAAAAAGAAATGTAAAACTAGATTGCCTGCTTCATCCCATTATTAATAGAGTATAGGCTGAGCACTGTACAGAGGAGTGTAGGGCCCCGCTGAGAGCAGCCCTATTTAGAAAGTGAATTCCGATCTGGCTGGGGAGTCGATTGCTTCTGCTTCAAAAAGCCAAAGCATTCAATCCCCCGACCACCGAAGACAGAGCTCTGAATGGTAAGTCTAAATGTTACCCCAACCATTTCCCTAACCCTCCCTTCCCTTCAGCCTGACCCTAAGACTCCCCTCCCCGTAGCCTGACCCCAAGACTCCCCTCCCCGTAGCCTGAACCTAACCCTCCCTTCCCTGCAGCCTAACCCTAAGATTTCCCTCCCCATAGCTTCTCCCTTCCTGGGAGTCTTAGCTCCTCTTCGCAGTCTAAACCTAGACTCCCCTGAGTATGGCAATCAGCATACTTACTCATTCAAAAAAAAAAATTCTAAAACGGCTGAGTTTCAAAATAGAGACAGACGAAAATGAGCTTCCAGCTGTCTGTACTTTTATAACAGGCATTTCAGGCCAGAGGCTGACAACGTGGAGAGTGCAGTAACAGCATGTTATATAGGTATGTATACCTAGATATGCCTTGTAGGGGTCATATAAATGACTTACTTGGCATCTAGCACCAATAGTCCATCCGCCTTCAGATCTCTCAGTTCCTGTGATTCTTTAAACAATTCATGGAAGCTTATGGTAGAGGAGAGCTCCTGCCAGCGCTGTAACAGGAACATGGAGGGTAATAAAGCTTTGTACTAAATTCAATGTGAAAAGTCTATTGTATACTGTGATGATCTAATACAAATAACAGTGACAGATTAAAGTCTACATGGGCCTGGAGCTAAAAATGATCAAGGGTTTACATGTTTAGCAGCACTGTGTACATGGTGTAAACCCTGTATATTACATACTGGGATGACAAGGTGGGTTTGGAAAGCTGTGAGAGGACATGTATCTAACCCGTGTAATGAGACCACCCATTATTCTGATTGGTGAATGACAAGCGCATGAAACAATGCATGATTGACAGCTGTGAGTTAGGGAGAGGATGCGCCACTGGTTACCCTTTTGTCCTAAGCTTGTACACGCTACACATCCTGCAGCCATTATAGAGATCTTTTGGCCCGGGGGGGTTGGACAGTGGTTTCAAGGGTAGTCACTAAGCTGGGGAAAAATAGGGTAAGGGGAGAAAAATCTTCCATCCCCCATTGTTAATTACTGAGAATGTAAGGTAGTCAATGCTTATTTTTCCTTTTTAAATAATTAAAAATGAAATGTAAATGATGTCTACATTACTCACAACTCTGAATCAGCCCTTATGTATGTAACATGTGCTTAAATTAAGCAAAGAGCAGCAACGTATTGTTTTAGACCATTTAATTTCCTCCCTCTGCCCTAACAACATTCCTACCTCTTCATTAGAACACTGACTGACTGATAACACAATTTCCATATCAACACAACCTCACCTTATGCGATATCCCAACGTCCGTCCGTAATCCCAACACCAATATTTCTGACAGCCTAAGATCAGACATAGATAAGAGGCAAAAGTCAGGTGTCACCAGTGTCTGTAGGAGCATCATTACAGAGTTGGGTTAGGTTGTAGATGGCACATCCCAATGCATGCTACAGATTGACCAGGGAATAGATCAATTCATGTCTGGTATCTTCTGGGACGTTTTGCTTACTTTGTATGGAATTATTATGTATATGGAATTATTTTAGGTCCATTTTAAGGTCAATTTAACCCCAATCTCATTCTACAGAACACCTATCAACAGGTGTGAAGAGGTAGAAACACAGCCAATCACAGGTGCGGTGCATACATAAATATGATACGAACACGTCAAAGTCACTTTGTTTGGTTATTTTCCGCGTGCCATGCCCATAAGCCATCACTTCCTTCATCCATGGTTCTGGTTCTAGCGTCTGTATACGCGCTTCCCTCCGTTTCTTCCCATTGGTCTGAACTGCAAATCGTCCATGAGCACCTGGGGGTACAAAGCCTTTAGTACATCATATTGCTAAGAGATATTGAGCACGATCCAGACCGAGACATCCCCCAGTTATCTTACCAATGCCCAGAACAGAAGCGTATGCAACTACGGCTATTCAGCCTGAAACGCAAAGCAGAGCTATGACCAACAGCGTTTAAAGAGGCATTACGATGAGGGATGGGGAAAGAGGGGCAAATATAGCCCTTTTACAGTAAAGGCATGTTCCCCCAGAACAGCCAGACATGATAGAAACTGTAAGTATGCACAACTTCAGCTAATAAATTTACATCACTGACAGGACATGTCTAAAGCTGGCCATACACCAGGGATTATCGGCACGATCATCCAATTATCGGTTGATCTGTCCAATAATCGCTGTAGTGAGTGGTCAGGATAGATTTCCCAAACAGCCAATAATCGTACCAGAAATGCGTGGGTATAATTATCTGATCTTATGTCATGCATGAAGATATTAGGCGGTAACCAATCACATAGCCTCACTAAACAAGGGCCTCCCTCTTCTGCCAGGATTATCGGTCCCATGGTGTGTGGCACCAATACTGGGACCTTTTACTAGAGGAAAACCGTCCCTGTCACATCCTGTTGGGAGAGATAATTATTGTAGTGTGAGACCAGCGTAGATCCAAGAAGCTGCTGACGGCTAAGACATCACAGCTACAAAATACGAGACCGCTGCAGTGAACACATAACCTGCAATGTATGAAAACGTTGCTTATGTATTGTGCTGACAGCCTAGTTATATAAGAAGCATGTTGCTTTTTTTTATTTGACTAGTTTAATTTTATTTAATAGATATTTTATCTATGACTAAGTATTATGTACATTCGCATTGTCAACTTAAAAAAAACAAAATATAAGAAACATTTTTACTATATATAATTATGGGAAAATCCTGCACTTGCGTCTGTTTGTCTTTCCTCACTGCTCTACTCTGTCAGCTCCCCCCCCCCCCCCCCCTCCCCCCCCCCCCCCCCCCCCGCGTTTTGTCCTGTGTCTCCCCGCTGCTCTCCTCTGTATGTCACTCCATGTCCAGATCCTGTGTCTGCCCTGCTCATCTCCTCTGTTTGCCTCCCCTCTACTCTTCTCTACTCTCCCCACACTCCGTAATGTCTTACATATCCTGTTCTCTGCTCTCTGTCCATTGTGCCTCCGTCCTCTCCCTCCGCTCTGTCTCTTCTTCTGTCTCTCTCTCTCTCTCTCTAGTAGTGGAGTACCGCAGGAGCTGCATCAGTCAGAGGTAAATAATAGTCAGATTTGGGGTTAGGTTTACGCTTGGGGTTATTGCAATTCAGAACACAGTGAGTGTCAGCATGACAATAATCTATTGGAGAGATGTTGAGTTAACGGCCCTTTCAGCTATTTGGACTTCCATATCACACCCTCCAATCAAAACGCTTTTAAAATTGGGAAAAAATTATTTTTAGGATCTGTCCAGAAAGCTTACCTGGTCCTATACCAATATATTGTTTTCCCAGCCAGTATGACAGGTTATGCTTGCTGACTGCCCCCTGCAGAAATGAGAATACTAGAGAGTAATAAATATTTACTATTTAATCTGTTTATAGGAACCGCCACAAAATAGTCAACATCTTGTACATTTGTACCTTTTTTGGCATAAGAAGGGATGTGATTACATTTATTTGTGACCCACTGCCTGCTGGGTAATCACAGGATCAGCTCTTCATGTTTGATAATGAAAGGTGATAAACGAATACAGGTTACTCACATTCCTAGCAAAGTTAGAGACTTCATATTGGCGGAAGCCATCTTGCTGTAGAATGAGCCGGGCATCTTCATACATCTGGGCAGTGAGCTCTGGCTCGGGGAGAGCGAGCTGCCCTCTCTCATTCAGTTTAAACAGCATAGTCCCTCTCTCCAAGGTCAGCTGGTATAAAGACACGTGGTCATCACATTGCTCCAAGAGCCTTCGTAACGTGCTGTGCCACGATGCCAGACTTTGACCCGGAAGTGCAAACATGACATCCACTGACACACGACCTGGGAAGATCTTCCGGGCTTCCTGTAACGTGTGTTGTGCGTTGGAGGCTGTATGTGTCCTGCCAAGGAGCCTGAGGTCAGGGTCGTCCAAGGACTTCCACCCAAAAAAGAAATAAATAGATAAATAAATTAACAAGTTCTAAAGAATAAGTAGAAGACATAAAAACCTGACCTTGTTGTATCAACGTTACACATTTTGTGCTCAGTTCAAGAGATTTACGAAGGCTTCTGCAGAGGAAAAAATGGTGGTGTTGCCAGTAGCAACCGATCAGACATTAGCCTCCATTTAGATAGTACAGGGATTGGCACCTTAGGCCCTCTAGGTGCTGTAAAAACTACAACTCCCAGCATGCTCCTACAGCACAGGTATAATTGATACATGGCAAAGCATGATGGATTGTTGTGTAATGGTCACTAGACTTCTTTATTGTATTTTTGAGGCTGCAGTTTGTTTCAGAAAACCAGTATCTGGTGTATGTTGTCCCTTTCAAAAACCCACACAGAAAAGCCCATCAGTCAAGTAAGACACTGCACACACAGCACATCGACATTTTGTCAGAAGAGGTTGAAGGCTCTGTAGAAGTAGAGTATACAGTGGGCAGCACAGTGTTAGGAGCACTGTTACAGTGTGTGCAAGGAATCCTGTTCTTCTTCAATAAATCATTGGCACCAGAGACATTCCCTATAGTTTAATTTGCCTTCTTTGGAGTTTGTTTTGTGGGTCTGACCTGTTCTGTTCATTGCCTTTTAAGCTGTCTGTATGTTGCATCTATGGCTTGCAGCAGAGAGTATAGCTCGGAGCAGAAAAGGTTGAGGGTGTAATATAGCAGCTTTCATATATATAAATCCCGTTTCCATGGTGACCTTTAAGACCGCGTATACGCAATCTACGTTGCAACAAGTAACGTAGATTACGTTACAAAATTACTGCGCATGCGCAGTAGAACATATCGGAAAACTCCAGCCGCATATGGCCCAAAATGTGGACTGACGGTAAACCCACTATGAGAACAATGGGGAGGATCCAGACTTAAGTAAGTGCTCGAAATGAGTTACTCCTGGGCTAAAACATGTTGATTGCAGAGGAGTCATATTTCATCTGTTACAAACAGTATTAGAGTTGAGAGGTGATGTTTCCTATCCCAAGTCTAAATAACAGTGTGATAGTAAAGCTGGTCGGTATCTGTGTGCAGTAAGCAATTCAGTGATATATCCCTGCATGCAAAGAATACAATTACCTTGACTCCCCCTGCAATCAACATGGTTTAGCCCAGGAGTAACTAAGTTCAAGCACTTAACAAGTCTGGTTCCAGCCCCACATCAGCGATATTTAGTAGTTACCTGGACACCGATGGACAGACGGTTCACCCCAACACCCTTAAACTGCTGCAGTTTACTCCTGTCAGAGGCTGTGGGATTGGCTTCCAAAGTGATTTCGGCATCATGTGGCAAGTACGCATGCTTGGATGTCACCTCCAACACGGCTTGAATGGTGGCAGGGCTGGCCAGGCTGGGAGTGCCCCCACCGAAAAACACAGAGGAGATTCTACGAGAGAGAGTGGGACATTTTACGGACTGTATAATATGAGTGTATGTTCCAGGGCAATGGGTCTGACTCAGAACTAGACATTTATATGTCCCATAGTGTAACATATCTGTGTGTATTTTCACAGTGTGCATTCTGAGACTACATAGCTATGCACCTGCCTGCGATCAAGGAGGTCTTACACAGACCCTCCAACACAAGCCATTCCACCCGGTACAAAAGTCTCCACTCCTGATCTTTCAACTGTCCCTCACCTGATGTTAATGAATTAGCTGCTGTTTAAAAAACAGGTTTTGCACAGGTGGTTACCATAGTAACTGATTGTTGTAAGCTCAGGATCAGTGGAATGGGTCATGCTGGAGGGTCTGTGTTACAGGGAAGTAAGGAGGTGTTCCTGGACATGAGCACAAGCCGGACCCTAATAGTTGCATAAGTGTTCACAGATCACTTGCACCACAGGACAGGTCTGAGTCCTGGATGATGAGGACAGGCAAGACGCCTCTATGTGCTATATGAAACCACTGGACAGGGCCAGATTAACAATGGGGCTAATGGGACTAAAGCTCCAGGCCTCCATCTGAAAATAGGCCCTCCCACACTGCAGTGCATAAGGATGAATGTCAAGAACTGACATCCTCCTCCAAAGCATACTATATAATGTGGGCCCTTGATAAATTTCAGCCCCAGGCCCACATGACCCTCAATCCGGCCCTGCCACTGGACAAACATTTAACCTTATTATCGCCCTAGATAAAGGCTTGTAATGGTTGTTTAAGCTTTCTGCTGACAGCAGAGTTAAATCCAGGAGAGAATGTTGCTTTTGTAAAAAGAATAATATTATTTTATTTGATTAATTACATTTTATTTAATAGTTATTGTGTGTTATTATGACTATAGGTTTTTTGTACCTTGTCAATTCCCAGAGGACTTGCACAAAGCATAGCCAGCATTTTCATCATACAGAGCAATGGCCTGATCCTGCATTGGATAGGTAGTTTGTCACAGGCGAGTAAGAGAGACACTTGTAATGTTGCTGGGATTCAGCTGCAAACAGGGTTACTCCTCGACACTCACCTTGCACACAGGTGGAAGACCTGGGTCTAATTAGAGAAAGTCAGTGCTGGGAAGGAGACACTTACTGCTGATGGTTCTGTAAAATATCTTTTTATCACTAATAATAAAAAAATATGTCCAATACTTTAACGAGTGTGGGTCCCCGCTAAGAACGGCCCTATTTCAAAAAGGCCGTTTTCTCGATGAGGCATAGCAATCGATCCCCGGAGCACCAAACACAGTGCTCCGAAAGGTAAGTCTAAAAGCTACACCAACTCTTCCCCTAATTCTAACCCTAACCCTCCCATTCCATTACCATAACCCTTCTCTATAGCCTAACCCTAAGACCCCCCCTCCCCGCAGCCTGACCCTAACCCTCCCCTTCTATGGTCCTAACCCTCCCTTCCTAAGAGCCTAACCTTAACCCCCCTTAACACTAAAAGTCCACAGAGAGGACTATTCACCTCTCCGGAGCTGTCAGCGGTGGGTCCTGCATGTCTTGGGAGAATGAATGGGTGAGTATGCCGGTCTGCACACTCAACCATTCATAAAAAAAATAAGTATAAAACGGCCCCCGAAAAGTAACTTTCGGCTGTCTCTATTTCTGAAAGCAGCCCATCATTGCAGGGACTGCAACTGCCATTGACTACCACTCATGAGACTGTGCTGCTTAAGTAAAACCAGCTAATAAACAACTAATGTTAGATCATTTCACATATCTGTCAAAATATAAGTATTGCAGCCCACGGAACAGCCCAGAGCAAAAGCCAACACTACACAACCTCACAAATATCTCACCTTCGCACCTGGCTGAGCTGGATCAAGGTACGTGCCTCCTGCGCCAGGCAATAACGCATGGCCTCCTCATTGTCCGTACGTCTAATGTACTTGTTGAAATTGCAGTAAGTGCAGCGTTTTTCACAGTATGGCCACTGAAAGAAAGACGAGTCAGATTGGTTTGTATGTATAATTTGGCATGCTGCTACTAATTGCCATGATTCCCATTCCAAATACAGTGGCATCACATCTGAATTTGTAAACAGAGAGGCTTAGGAATGCTGCTCTGGGCTCTGCCTGTAAATTAATTACATACTGCCCTTACATGACCTTCTATAACTGTATGTGTGGTACAAGGCATTAAAAAAAGGTCAATACAGGAGGTTACAGTAAACAAGGTGGGAAATAATGAGTGAATGATAGTTTTAAAGGTAAGAAAAGTTTGCAATCTTGGAGATATTGGGAATATGGAAAATATATGAACAACGAAAAAATGTGGGGGAGGAAGAACAACAACAACACAATGACTCGAGGACAGAGAAAAGGAGGATTGTCAACAAAAAGGAGAATGAGTAGAAAGACAATGAGTTCAGTTTTCGAAAGAACTAGATCCAAAGTCACCAGTGCAAGACTGCTGGATAAACGTCATGGGAAGAGTGGTAGATTCTTAAATCACTAACTAAGGACCTCAGCAAGGGATGAAGTATAGATTGGAGAAAATTAACAAGCTGATAAAACACAAACCACAAGTTTGAAAGGAGGAGAAGGAGACAAGACAATCACTGAACTCTGAGAAACAAGTGTAAGAAAAAGGTCAATAAAAATGGAAGCCCTGTAAAAGACAGTGGGGTTACGTTTGTCAATAGGAGTGGAGAGGTGAAACAGGATAAGCAAGAAGAAACTTCTCCTGGATTTGGTGGCAAGTGACCTTGGTGAGCGCAGTTTCAAAGAAATGGAGGGAAGGATATGCACACTATATATTACAGTACATTGCACTGTACACTATGTAATACAGTATATGTACACTATATATTACAGTACATTGCACTGTACACTATATAATACAGTATATGTACACTATATATTACAGTACATTGCACTGTACACTATGTAATACAGTATATGCACACTATAAATTACAGTACATTGCACTGTACACTATATAATATAGTATATGCACACTATAAATTACAGTACATTGCACTGTACACTATATAATATAGTATATGTACACTATATATTACAGTACATTGCACTGTACACTATATATAGTATATGCACACTATAAATTACAGTAAATTGCACTGTACACTATGTATAGTATATGCACACTATAAATTACAGTACATTGCCCTGTACACTATATATAGTATATGCACACTATAAATTACAGTACATTGCACTGTACACTATGTAATACAGTATATGCACACTATATATTACAGTACATTGCACTGTACACTATGTAATACAGTTTATGCACACTATATATTACAGTACATTGCACTGTACACTATATAATACAGTAAATGCACACTATATATTACAGTACATTGCACTGTACACTATATAATACAGTATATGTGCACTAAATATTACAGTACATTGCACTGTACACTATATAATACAGTAAATGTGCACTATATATTACAGTACATTGCACTGTACACTATATAATACAGTATATGTGCACTATATATTACAGTAGATTGCACTGTACACCATACATTACATTACTAACGTGCACATAGAGCGCCGCCTCCTCTGCAGCGTGCGCTTCCTGCGCAGGGAATACGCACAACTTGCGTGTAAACTCCACCACAGGCGGCATCACAGAGATCCTGGTGCGGAGCATAGTGGCTCTGATGTGTAATCTCTCCCATCACACACGTGTCAGGACGTTTATAACATTATTACGTCCAGCTACAACCTCTCCACAGTCACACACAGTGTATGATCTTCCTGCTTCTTCCTACAGCTGTGCGCCCCCTGCTGGAGCCTCCCAGTATCTCCTCACATTAACGTTTATGCAAAGTTTATATTTATATTTCTGAGCTGAGAGGAACAGAAAATGCTCTTGTTGAGCAACACATCAGAGGGCAAACCAAAATGACATCCACCGCACATAGAGGAACTGAGGGGCATTTCTAACTGTTTAACCTGGAACAATGGACACATTTATTTTATTGCTTTTAAAGCTGTGACATTCCAGAAATGCAATATTTAGTTCTGCTTTTGCAACAACATTCCATGTCACCTGCCTTGTGACTTCAATCAGATTTTCATAGTCTATTTGCTGACAAAGGGGTAGATCCAGAACTACGTGTGCCGTATGTTTATTCGCGGAGCGTATTTTCATGTGCGTAAATTCGTTACACTCCCCTCGGCACACCCCTTGCACGGACGTATTTTGTCAAGATACGCTGCCCAAACCCCACCTTAACTTTTTCACACATTCACACGTAACAGAGTATGTCCGCTAATGGACGTATAGACTACGTGAGCGTACGCAGCTAAGCACGCCCATACTGTACACTTTAAATACTACCCCCGCCTCCTTCACGTATTTCAGACGTATTTTGGACTAACGTAAATTTGGCGTGCCCACACATAAGTATTTACGTGAGACATACGTGAATCACCCGTACGTTCAAAATTACGCTACGTGAATGTGCGTATTTTCTATGGTGCGCATGCGCAGTGCGTTCAAATCTGCAAATTTACGTCTCTGCCATGCGTAAAATCGCGGGGAAGCGTAGTTCTGGATCAGGCCCAAAGACAAATACTGAACCAATGGTGTGGAAAGGGGGGCATAGCCATTATTGGCTGTGAAGCTAGGCTGTTACTTAGCAATGGATCCACAGCAAAATGCTGATTTCTGTCAGTCAGGGGGCGGGACTTATACAGCACCTATGCTAGGTGGGAGGTGTTTTCATTACAGTAATGGCGTGTAAAGACTCTTATCTAGACTTCTGCATGTCCCCATTTTTAATGCAAATGCACAGAAAATTTAAGGTGCCCACAGATCGCAAGCCCATCTGTGCAAGGAGAAACCACCCCTTGCACATATGGAAGGCTACATATTGTGGCAATCCACCTCTAGGTGCAGTGAAGTCTGGATCTGGCCGTTAATCAGGTAATTCTCATTTTAAATGGAAGGCTTTTTTCTGCGAATCGATTTCGGTATCTGGCTTAAAGGGCCGAATCCAGTGCAATCCTAAATTCCGTACGAGCAAGAGAAACACACTCCCAGGTCAACGCAATACGCTCCGCGAGGGAACACCCTGCATGCCTGCGCT
Organism: Limnodynastes dumerilii; assembly: GCA_011038615.1. NCBI lineage: Eukaryota > Metazoa > Chordata > Amphibia > Anura > Limnodynastidae > Limnodynastes > Limnodynastes dumerilii. The sequence goes on along the minus strand of WWET01001870.1, from coordinate 149,179 downwards.
GGACTGGAAAGAAAGCGCAGCAATAGGGGTGAATAGATGAGATGAGGATCCTTTCCCTCTTCTCATAGGTGAAAATGAAGACACCAGAGCAGCCATTATCACCAATGAGAAGAGGGGATGGGCCTTCCTCCCTTCTGTGTAGATATCAGTCACTAGAGGTTGTAGATCTCAGAAACTAGAGCGACTCTAGTGACTGATATTTATAAATGGAGTTAGTGAACTCAGCAAAGGTGCAAGCTTATATTTTGCTGGTGGGTGCCGCACTCCACATAAAATTGAGCTGGTGTGTAATGAAGGATTGTACGTCGGTGCTTATACAAGCCTTTACTGTGCGATTTAAGTACTTCTTCCCCAACAACCGTCGTCAGTCTGTGGCCAGAAATGGCTGTTTTAGAAGTAGAGACCAGCAAAAGCTAATTTTTGTCTGTCTCTATTTTGAAACAGTCATTTTAGAATTCTTTTTTTTTAATACCCATTTTTATTCAGAAGGAATCTCCGGACCTGTCACCCGCCGCAGAGAGGTGAGTCCGCAGGCTGCAGGAAGGGGAGTCTTAGGGTCAGGCTGCAGGAAGGGGAGTCTTAGGGTCAGGCTGCGGGAAAGGGAGACTAAGGGTTAGGCTGCAGGAAGGGGAGTCTAAGGGTCAGGCTGCGGGGAGGGGAAACTTAGGGTCAGGCTGCGGGGAGGGGAGTCTTAGGGTCAGGCTGCGGGGAGGGGAGACTTAGGGTTAGGCTGCGGGGAAGGGAGGGTTAAGGTAATGGAAGGGGAGGGTTAGGGTAAAGATCAGGGAAAGGGTTGGGGTAAAATTTACACTTACCATTCGGAGCTCTGTCTTTAGTACTCCGTGCTCCATAGATTGGTTGCTTTGCCTCTTTGATCGACACCCATACAGCACGCACGTAATGCGTTCCGATACGTAGCCGATGTGTGCACCCCTGCACAGAATGCACAGGCAGAATACTTACCCATTCAGAATGCGTACTTTGGCTGCTTTTCATCATTCTGGATCCAGTGCATAGTGTTGCAATATATGAATACACAAATAGTGGTGTCTGTCATGTCATGTCATCATCTTGGATTGTAAAGTCCCTGGTTTAGATCACTGACCTTCCTCCTTAATGTCAGCTTCCAATCCACCCCCCCACCCATCCACTGTTTTTAAGGCAACATGAATTCTAGATTGTTCTAATGAGTCAAAAATATGTGGCACTTGGATAACCCTTTTCCCGCGTCAGGGAGGCTGACGAGCTCTGTGGTCATGAAGGGACGGTCCTCGGTGTTTCCTAAAGAGAAGCTGACTCTGTATATTAGAGGAACTGAGCCGGGAGCGTCACACAGACACACACAGCGCTGATCAGATGGTGCATCGGGCAGAAGCTCTACTAGGTGAGTAACGTGGTGACAATTAGTGCAGGATCCGATACATGAGCAAGTGTACGGCCGTATACCATTCAGAGCGCAGGGCATGCATAAAGCCAATGCTCATGTGTGCATAGATGGGAGGTATTGGGGATGTTGTCATTTTATTGTTTGCTTTTATGGCAGAAGACTAAACCTGGCTGGCAATAGCGATGTGCAGGCGTTAGGGGTGACAGGACTCTTCATTCTCAAACTTTTTATTTCCATGGCTACCAGACACCTGCAACCCTATTCTATCCTCTCCCTTCATCCTGACTATGGCCGGAGTCACAGTTACGTAGTTTTTGTCTTGCGTATGTTGTTTTAAGAATTGAGCTACTCCGCATGCCTAATAGATTATTTACGCTATCTACGTACCATTTGTGTATGTAGAGTACGTAAGTGCAGTCTTTATACCGCGCTAACGCAATCTACGTACAGAAATGGTACGTAGATAGCGTAAACAAGATACTATGCATGCGCAGTAGCTCAATTCTTAAAACAACGCACGTAAGACGCAAACTACGTAACTGTGAATCCGGACCCATGTCTCTGACAGCACCAGGATGCAGCTTCCGCTCCGAAAGGCCCGTATTGCGACAATGAAACAGCCGCCATCATTGCCAAAATGCTCAGGTAATAGAAGATTGCTATTGGGAACAGGCACCTATTTCGACCCTTTCCCAATAGCGACGGGTTGAGGTTTAGTGATCAAGAAGGGAGAGTTAGGGTTAGGTTTAAGAAATAGTTTAAGGCTATATAGGCTGCAATGGGAGTTAAGGGGAGGCTTAGGGTTCAGCTGTGGGGAAATGGAGGGTTAGGGTCAGGCTGTGGGAAATGGAGGGTTAGGGTCAGGCTGCGGGAAATGGAGGGTTAGGGTCAGGCTGCGGGAAATGGAGGGTTAGGGTTTGGCTGCAGGAAATGGAGGGTTAGGGTTTGGCTGCAGGAAATGGAGGGTTAGGGTTAGGCTGCGGGAAATGGAGGGTGAGGGTTAGGCTGCTGGAAATGCTGCAGGAAATGGAGGGTTAGGCTGCGGGAAAAGGAGGGTTAGAGGAGGGTTAGGGTTAGGCTGAAGGGATTACTTGTCACATAGGAATCTTTGCGGCTCTGAGACTCGCAGCGCTGCCGCTCTCAAGAATCAAGGCTGCAGCAGACACCATTCAACTGCTGCAAGATGGTCTGTAATAAATCAAACCATCTAAACAGCGAACCACATCTGACAGCGCCTTTATATAATAAAGGACATGATCCAGACCTCTGCCGCGGGATCCGTACGTACGAGGTCTGATAGTCCGCACGTAAAAGGGAAATGCACTCCCAGGACATTAGAGCTGCCATAGACACATCATAAGTCTCTCATGCAGATCTGCACGAAAGTTCCACACCGGACACTATCATTTAACCGGGCAGAGGGGATGGACGGCCATATTGTGTGGCTCTCTGGTGTATGGAATTCAGTTCCATGTGACAGGGATATCCATGACATCACATCTGCCCAGGGCGTACGCAGATGTTACATGTAGCATAACTAGCATGAGAGGCTTCTGTAGGTAGCCTAATAGTATGAAGTCTGAATCTGCTCTCATACACTGATAACACAGAACCTGATCCACAGTTAAGAAGCTGCTGCTATTTACGCACATATTTTTAAGAACGGTTAAACTGCGCATGTGTACTACCTTTATTTATGTAATCTATGTAGAATTTAGGAACAGAGATCCATTAAAAGCGATTTACAACCCCGCTCTTAATGAGATAAGTAGGGGGGAGGGGCGAGCCAGGCCAAGTTAAGAAGAAAGATAAGAAAAGTGGGTGGGGTTTGGCATTTAAAGGGAGCAGACAGGGCGCAGTTTGCTAAGTACGGGCGTACTTTAGCAACTTAAGAAGAGACATCCGCACAGTAAGATAAGGCTGCCTATGGCCTTCCTAAGTCAGTTAAGAACATGGAAAACGAGGGTGTCAGGGGAGCTGCCTTGCAACTTAAGTGCGTAGAATTGCAAATCCATTCCTTCTTATCTCCTTCTTAACTGTGACTCAGGTCCAAACACTCAAACATGACTCATTCCACTAGGCACAAAAAAATCTGCTCCCAAGCTTCCAACAATCAGTTACTATGGTAACCACTTGTGTTAAAGGGAAAAATGTTTTTTAAACATCAGTTAATTCATTAAAACCAGGTGAGGGACAGTTGGAAGCTCTGGAGCGGAGTATTGTGTAACCGATGGAATGGGTCATGTTGGAGGGTCTGTAGTGAATTATAAGGTGCGGTTGTTTTATGTTATGGTAAAGTGTTCATCCTCTCTGAGAGGACACCTGCGTCTCTTTC
>WWET01001870.1:132328-142523 GCA_011038615.1 Limnodynastes dumerilii | reverse complement strand
TGCAAAAAAACTATATCCATGCCCACTTTTCTCTGTAAATAGTGAAAGATATTCGGAGACTTTGACTTAATAACAGAACTGAATATTTAACAAAGGAGTTAGTGGTAGAAGGATGGACATTTATTACATTGCACTAAGTTAGAAAACGCTAAACAATTTTTCATCGGTTTTGATAACTCTGTAGAGGTACGGATTTCAAAATGTTTATTGTGGGTTGAAAGCTTAAAGGGGGATTTAATAGCCAGACAGATACCAGGGTATCCACAAATCAAAGCAGGACCGAATTTGGGAGTAACATGTTGAGTTGCATGGGTAGGCTTATTTAAACTGTGTATGCAAAACTAGAGTTCAGAGATAATGGGCCTGATCCAGACCTATGCCGATGCACTGTGCTTACTAAAGCACAGCGTATCGGCATTCATTTTGACCGACACTCCCCCTGTGCGGGCGTATGGCCCCTGCCTTACCCTGGCTGAAGGCTACCCTAACTTCAGCCGGCATAAGGAAGGGGCCTTACGCTCGCACAGGAGCGTATGGCCGCTTAGCACGCCTTCCCACCCTCATTTAACTACCCTCCCCCCGTCCACCTACACTATCTGAACGTAGGGACGCTGGGGGACGTCCACTCCAGCGTCCCTACGGCGCTGCTACGGATGCCCGATCCATGATCTGGCATTGCCGTAGCGACGCCGAGCAACATCTGACGATCTTACGCTTACGCCCGCCGTCCTAACGACGGCGGGCATAGGTCTGGATCAGGCCCTTTATCTCCAGGGTTCAGCATCCTGTGTCAATTTATCTCCAGTGTTCAGCATCATGTGTCACTTTATCTACATTGTTCAGCTTCCTGTGTCACTTTATCTCCAGTGTTCAGCATCCTGTGTCACTTTATCTCAGTGTTCAGCATCCTGTGTCACTTTATCTCCATTGTTCCGCATCCTGTGTCACTTTATCTCAGTGTTCAGCATCCTGTGTCACTTTATCTCAATTGTTCCGCATCCTGTGTCACTTTATATCAGTGTTCAGCTTCCTGTGTTACTTTATCTCCATTGTTCCGCATCCTATGTCACTTTATCTCCAGTGATCAGCTTCCTGTGTCAATTTATCTCCAGTAATCAGCTTCCTGTGTCACTTTATCTCCAGTGATCAGCATCCTGTGTCACTTTATCTCCAGTGATCAGCATCCTGTGTCACTTTATCTTTAGTTTTGAAAATGTCTTCCCCTACCCACCAAAAAACTAATGCCGGCAACATAATCATACTACCCCTTTCGACAGAAGTGCCCATATTTCAGAACACAAAATCTACAGAAAAAGTTATTTATTATTATGCCAAATAATATTCCCCCAGATCTTGCAAAACAGCAGCACCTCCAGATCACATCACGCCCCCACATCGTATAATGTTACACACTAGCTGCCCACCTGTGTTGCTCTGTGCTGCTGTGGCATAAGAATAAGATATATTCAAGTCTTCAAGTTTACAATGTAGTAGCTCCACTGAGGGCAGAGAGGATAAGGGTATAAGACCTGATTCACAACAAAGAAAATCTTATATTTCCGTGTGTATTTTTAAGAACCAAACAACGGCGCATGCCCAGAACCCAAAACTACGCACGCAATACACATCCGAATGATTCACAGCAAAGAGCGTGTACTCAATAGTCATTCAAGTTTCGGAAGTTAACAACATCTGCATTCATAGGAACAGGGGCAAGAACCTTCATGCAAATGACCCCAGCATTTAGTAAGGATTCACGCTTGAGAAGGGCTTACATAAAGAAACCTACGCACCTAAAAAGATAATGCCCCCTACCACTTTTAAGTTCACATCCGCATTGTTATCTGGTGGAGTGTGCATCATGCTTTAAACAAGCTTGATCTCACAGCCAGGGCCGCCATCCTTAAATGCGGAGCCCGGGACCTGATCTGTAGTATTTTCAAAACTGCGCTGAAAGATTCAAGGTGTTCTGCTTGTATATGTAAGGATAAAAAAACTTAAGATGTGTAAATCCATAACCATAAATATTTATTTAAGAATCAAATAAAATAAAAACATGAAAAATGCACAAAACGGTAATACACAAATATAAATACAAATGTAAAATATCCCCCAAGGGGGAAGCCCCGTGCCGGACTGCCTGAGGTGAATGACAGATGTATAGACCCGGGATTTAAACATCTCCACAGCAGACTGTCAGGTACTCAGCCACCCATAAACTAACACCATCGACGCATTTCGACCCTAAGTCTTTATCAAGGCAGTGGGGGTAACAGGTAAGTGTCCAGGTATATATATAGAAGACTTCCGTTTTCATTTGCATTAAAACACTCGGCGATAATATATATTTGCTAAAAAAATTTAAACTCGAATTCCCATCACTATAAATCATATGGTTTGATTGAAATAACAGTGATATAGTGAACATAGAAAAAAACTTGATCCGAGAAAGATACATCAAATAAATATGAAACGACAGTCACGTGTTACTAACATCGGTTTCATAACTTAAAAACCTTATAACTAAGATAATCTTATTTAATCATATGGGTACCTTATACAAAAGTGAAGATTAAACATAACCTCCTTAGACCCTGTTGATGATATGATAATTAATGGAAAAGGGGCGGAGCTTTAATACAGAGTATGAAACATGTATATAATCAAAGATGTGTAAGTGAGATTTAATAAAAAATGGTATGAGGATATGTTTGAAAATGATCAACCACTAAATCCAGGGGAAATAATAACAAGACCCTATGTTATATTCACCAGAAATGTTGTCAATAGCAATCCTATATTTTTCTTTGTGCATGATGTTACTCATCTTGCATAGGCCCCGTTTTTGTTTTGTATAATGTTTTCCCTTGGTTGTTATCCTAAGAAATTAGATTTCTTTTGGCATGTCTCCTTTGACTAATTTAGACTTGCCAACATTAATCATTCTTTCACTTTGTTTGCATATAAAATCTTTCTTTTCAAATTAAAACTGAATAAACATTATTGAAAAAGACACAATACATTTTTCAATACCAAAAAATGGAATGGAAGAATAAATAAAATATTTGGTGGAAACCACAATAACAATTTTGAAATTTCAAACATCACAGTTTTGTTTTTCAGACAAGTAACTAACTCACTCAGGCAAGAACCACGTTTTTTTGTGTTTTTTTTTAAAACTACACTGCAAACATTTCTGATTCATACAATTACATACACATAGTTAGAAATTGGTTTAAATAATGTTTATTTAAAAAAACAACAAAAAAACATAAAGGGATAATGCAGACAACCTTAACAAAAGGAAGTCAATTTACTGATCTTCCTTAATTGTAAAATAAACATTCATAGGCATGCTAGTTAATCAATTAACTTAAGAAAACCAGCAAGGTTTGCTTTTTTAAAAGTTTGCATGAATTGCTACTACATAGTTGCCGACTCTCCCAGAATGTCCGGTAGACTCCTGAAATTCAGGCAGGCATCCTGAGAGCCGGAAAATCTCCCGCAAGGGACTTGAGGCTCGTGGTTTCCATGAAACCAAGGCCTCAAGTCCTGACCCCCTGTCTGGCAACACTAGTTTACTAGTGTTGCTAGGGACAGGGAGGGACTTGATGACGCAAATTGCGTCAACAAGCCCCATCCCCATCCCTATGTAACCCCAAAGACAAGAGACGGGGCTTAATGGTGAGATCTGCACAAATAGCGGCATTAAGCCCCGCCCCCTTTATGCATCTATGGTTTCCCTCCAGGATCTTCCGGAGGGAAGCTTTTAAAAGTCGGCAATCCTGCACTACTAGAATTAAAATCAATGCACGATTCATGGGGCCTATACTATGTGCTTTACTATTTATATGTTTGGCATACTCACATACGAAAAAAGACGCACGAGTGTGGGGTGTGGCTAGATGAAGATGCTATTAGGTTTAAATCACATGTGTATAATTACGATGCGTATTTTTAAGAAAGTACGCGAATTCTATCTTAAGTGTGAAACAGGTCCATAATGTGAATGTGATTGAATCCTGAGACAGCAGAAAGAAAAAAAATAATAGAGACCAAGGATTCAGCTGAATAATAAGTTCCTGCACTGCATCCACCATATTAAATCTGTGGCCCAGTGTGGACGGGGTCAGTATCCTGTAGAAGAAAGGCAAAATATCTGCTCTAGGCAGTCTTTCATGGGACTTCAGAGGAGTCAGTGTTACAGCTGTAATGTCTCACTTAGCCACTTGGTGGCAGTGTTGCCTTATTTCCACATGGAGCCTGGACATTTCAATCTATTTTGGGTTACCTACACAAGTTTAATTAATGAAAACAATGTTACATACCTACATTGGCACTGTGTATTATTATTATTATTATTATTATTATTATTATTATTAATAATAATAATAATAACGTTTATTTATAATTCACCACATGCTATCCGCAGTGCCGTACAGAGGCAATAGGACAACCAATATTTACATATACAATAATTAACAGAGGATATAAAAATATAGAATAAGGAATACAATAAAAGTACAAAGCAAAAATTAAATACAGTACAAAAATAGCAGAGCAATATGTAAGGAAAATAAAAAAGATGTTGGATACGTGTGTAGGAGCAGATGAATAAGGAGAGAGCTAAAAAGTAGAGAGAAAAAGTTGGAATTAATGAAGACAAGGAAGAGGGATAAGGACAGGAGGGAGGAGGACCCTGTTCATAAAAGCTAACATGCTAAGTGAGAGAGGATGAACAAACAGGAGACACAGGGATGAAGATGGGGAGGGCAGGTAAGCTTAGGTGGAGGAAGGGTAGGCTAGCCCGAAGAAGTGAGTTTTGAGGGAGCGTTTGAAGGATTGGATTGCCTGATAGGTTGTGGTAGATTGTTCCAATGGAAATGGGCAGCCCGGGAGAAGTCTTGGATGCGGGACTGAGAAGTGGTTATAAGGTTGAAGTCACCGGCAGAGCGGAGGGGTCGGGAGGGAGTGTGGATGGAGATAAGGGAGGAGAAGTAGGGAGTGGTGGAAGAGGTGAGAACCTTGTAAGTTGTGGTTGTGTAAGTTGTGGGGAGGAGCTTGAAGAGAATTCTGAAAGGGACGGGAGGTCAGTGTAGAAAATGACAGAGAGGGGAGGTGGAAGCAGGGAATTTGAATCTGGCTGCAGCATTTAGTATAGATATATATGGCACACTAATTGTTTCAGACCCTAAAATGCAAGTGTGGAGAAGGAAAACTCTAATGTGAATTAATATATTTGTTAATCAAAGCTACATATTACACCAGTATTTTGGACAAACAGTGAGTAGGTGCAAGGATGACCAATATTTGCTAGGGTCCCCTGTGTCTTTTATTCCCCACTGTCTGCTTAGCCAGTCTTGATATTTGCTGTTTCCTAGGCTTTACACTGTGGTTTTGATGTTTGCAGACAGTTGCTGGCCTGTTATTTCCTCTGGGTTCCAATAACCTCATTGTTTTCATCTGAGTCCCTCTAGTGGCCAGTTAGGAAAACCGTCTCCAGCTTTGTTCACTCCTCATCTATTTATAAGGTTCCTCAGCAGTTCTTAAACATTTCACATGTAGTTACTTATTTGCCATCCCATGTGTTAATCTTGTGACAATTGCAAGAGATGACTTACACTCCCAGTTAGTACCCAGGTTAAACAATTGATACTCAGATTATTTACTTGCAGGCCTGTTTTTGTTATATGAGGGTCCCTAGCACTGCCCAAAGGTGAAAATTTCCCATATATACATGGGATTTTGACAGTAAGGAAAGACACCCTAAGATCTGAGACTTAAACAGACTCTCCAACATGACACATTCCCAGGATTGCCGACATTTTAGAGCTTCCCTCCAGGAGATCCCAGAGGGAAGCCATTCATTTATTCAAGGGGCGGGCTTAATGACGCGATTTATGCCCCCTGTGAATCACTCCTGTATTTTCTAGCGTTTCAGGGGATGGATGGGTCTTGATGATGTCATCAAGCCCCGCACATCCCTAGTAACGCTAGGAATTAAAGAAGTAATTGCTGGCTGGTCGGGGCTTGCGGGAGATTTGCCGGCTCTCCCGGGATACTGGGAGAACGACCCAAATTTCGGGAGTCTCCCAGATATTCCGGGAGTCGGCACCCTGCTCATTCCATTAGGTACAATCAGATCTGCTCCTGAGCTTCCAACTGTCACTCTCCTGGTTTAATTGAATTAACTGATATTTTAAAAAAAACAAAAACGATTCGCCTCTTCAACAAAGATGGTTACCATAGTAACTGAAAAATGGAAACTGAGGAGCAGAGTATTTTGTACCTAATGGAATGGGTCATGTTGGAGGGTATGCTTAAATAGCTCCACCAATGATAATAACTCTGCTCTCCTATTTTCAATCTCACATAGGTCACGCAAGGATCCATAAAACCTTATAAGTTATTAATGACAGAAGCTACTTGCTGTGAGGTATTTTGGATCATAATTACTTTTCGCAATTACAGTGATGGAACCCCCTCTAATCTGAGGAGAGATGACCGGCATCCCCCCCATGTTTTGGTCCTAAATATACTATTACCCCTGTAAGGGCTGTGCAATTATTACTATATGTTGCAAGCTGAAGCTTAATATTTAGTTCAGGGTTGCCGACTCTCCCGGAATATCCAGGAGACTCCCGAAATTTGGCCCGTCCTCCTGATATCCCGGGAGAGCCGGCAAATCTCCCACAAGCCCCGACCCCCTAACAATCACCAGTGTAATCCCTAGAGTTACTAGGGATGGGCGGGACTTGATAATGTCATCAAGTCCCACCCACCCCTTTAACAACTGAGATCACACGGGTGATTGATAAGAGGAGGGCTTGATGACGCATTTTGCATAAATCGCGTAATTAAGCCACGCCCCCTCGCAGTAATCTATGGCTTTCCTCTGGGAGGTAAGCTTTCAATAGTCGGCAACCGATTTAGTTAATACTTATATCCCTATAAGGGCTTTGTAGATCCATTTGTTAGAGATTGTGATTGTTAGTTGTGATTTGGCATATTAGGGTTTGAGTTTTTGTTTTAAACTTTATTGCACCTTTATGGGAGGATGATACTGAAGCTACTGGGCCAGATCCAGACCTAAGTTATGTTTACATACGATCGCGTAGCGTATTTACACTATTGTAAGTACTAGGCACTCCCCTTGGTCGTACGTAATTTACTTGTTTTACGTGTACCAAACCCTACCTTAACTTTTCAAAGCATAAGTACGGTCGTATGTAGTGGATTGTCGCACGTAACCCGGCACATAACCCAGCCCATACTGTACTATTTAAATGCCTCCCTCCGCCCACCGTGTGGCTGCTTTAGTGAATCATATTAAGTAGTAGCAGAATTCTGAGTTAACAGCACATAAATCATCGCACATCAAAGGATTTTACTCTCCACCTGAAACACCAGCTTTTCAAGGACACTCCTTCTGGATATCAATAACTGCACATTGCAATATGCAACCACACTGCTGCTGCTTCTAGTGACTGCTCTGCATTTCTAATTAACTGCAATACTTAATTTCTGCGCACATTTATTTTCATTTTATATTCATGCTTTTTATTATTGTGATCACACGTGATCAATCCTTCTGACCATCTCTCCAGCTAATCTTTCCTATATCACTTCTACTCGCCTCCTTCCTACCCACATGGCCCTGGTCTCTCCATCCCCCTCATCACCAATCATCTGTGGAATGCCAGATCCATTTGCAACAAGCTCCCTGCCATCCATGGACTTCTTTATCTCCAACTCTTGCAACCTTCTCGCTGTCCTCTCCTATAGCGGTCTCTCCTTCTCCCACAACTTTAGGCATGGCGAATGCCCCGGTGGTGGTGGGGCATTCTCCTCTCCCCTTCCTGTACCTTCAGCATCATACCAGGAGCCATTTCTCTCCTTCTCCTCCTTTGAGGTCCACTGTATCCGCCTCTACAACCCCATCCATCTCCACTTTGCTGTCTACCGCCCCCCCATTGATAACTTTGCAGCCTGGCTTCCCCATTTTTTTGTCTTCCTACATTTACTCATCCTAGGTGAATTCAATATCCCCTTTGACAACCCTTCAGATTCAAGCATGAACAAACTCCTCTCCCTCGGCTTATCACAGCGGACTTCCGGGTTCCACCCACAACCTTGGCCAATCCCTTGACCTTGTTTTCTCTTGCTCATACTCCCTGTCCGACTTCATCTCCATCTCTGGTCATCACCTTCTTCCTCCCCCATCACCTAAATGTATTCTCTCCTGACAGAACCTCAACTTCCTTGATGTTGCAGCTTTCACCTCTTCCCTTGATCCCCACCTCACACCCATTTCCACCAGGTCCTCCTCTAACCTTGCCTCCTCTCTTTACAACAACGGCCTCTTCTCCGTCCCTTGACACTGCCTGCCCCCCCTCCCGTCTCCTTTCACTGCATCAACCCCCAACCCTGGCATTCCCCGCTCACCTGGTTCCTAACAAAAATGCTCCCGTACTGTGGAGCTCATCTGGAGGAAGTCCTGCTCCCTTGCAGACTTTTTCAACTTCAAGTTCATCCTCTCCTCTTTAGCTTCGCCCTCGCCAAGCAATCCTCTTTCAAGTCCCTCATACCCTCTCAATCGTCTAATCCCTGCCACCTTCAACTCTCTTCCTCCCCCTCCTCCCTCTCCATTTCTGCTTCTGTCAGCTTCTTTACTTCCAGGATTGACTCCATCAGGAGCTCCATCTCCTCTGCCATCACTTCTCATCTCCACCCTCTTATCGCTTCCCCAGCCACCCACCTCTGTCCACCTTCATCCCCACCTCGTCTGAAGAAATCCCTGCTTGTGGTCCCCTCTGTCAATGTGCCTACTTGATCCCATCCCCTGTAATCTTCTCCGGTCTCTCCCTCTCTCCACTTGCTCTCATTTTGCCCACCTCTTCAACTTATCCCTCTCCTCTGGCTCCTTCTTCTTTAAACACCGACCCATCTCCCTTCTCTCCTTCCACACCAAGCTTTACTCCACTTCTTCCCTCCATTCCTTTAAACGTTCCCTCAAACTCACTTCTTCATGCTAGCTTACCCTTCCTCCACCTAAGCTTACCTACCCTCCTCATACCGCTGTCTCCTGTTTGTTTACCCCCTTCCATTTAACATGCTCGCTATTACGAGCAGGGCCTCCTCCCTCCTGTCATCACCTCTCTACCTTGTTCTCATTGATTCTCACCTTTTCTCTCTCCTGTTTAGCTCTCCCCTTATTCATCTGCTCCTACACACACATCCTGCATCTATATTCTCCATACATACCGTTCTGCTATTTTTGTACTGTGCTTTTCTCTGCATTGTGCTTGTATTGTATTCCTTATGTTTATGAATTTCTACCGTCTGTTAATTATTGTATATGTGATTATGGTCTTCCTATTACCTCTGTACTGCAGATACTGTGTGACACCTTATAAATGAACATTAATAATAATCTTGTAAAAAAAAAAAACCCTCAAATGTTTTGGTTTTAAATCCAGATTTTTTAAATAGAAAAACTGAAAAAAGCTGACATCGTCTTATATAGAATCCAAAACCCAAGATTCAGATTAAAGATCCAAGAATGAAGAAAAATGGTGTTTTGCCTAGATTTATGATCCAGGTTTGGCAATGCCTTGGTTGAACTTGGAATCCCTAAACTTGGATCTGTCGGATTTCACACAACTCAAGCTGCTTATCTCTAATCTAAGAAAAATTAGGGTTCTACTGACCGTGTATCCCAGGCCCACCGCCCTCTAACAAATGCCCCATCCCCTTGCTGACGTCATTCATCAAAGGTGGTCACTGCAGTAACATCATCTTGTGAGACCAACACCTCATTTGGCCAGGGCAGCTGCAGGCCCTCCAATCACAGTGCGCTCAGAGGCGTAATACTGGTAATTCCGCCCCTGTCCTTGTGGAGGAACCTTAAACTGCCTATACATTTTGGGTTGCATCCAGACTTAAGAAGGAGCTTGAAATTAAGGACCTGATTCACACTTAAGAATCTTCTTAAAATAAGAACTTAAAGTCACACCTGGGCTAAACCATGTTGATTGCAGGGGAGTCATATTTCATCTGTTGCAAACAGTACTAGTGTTGAGAGGTGATATTTCCCAGCCCAAGTCTAAATAACAGTGTAATAGTAAAGCTGGTCAGTATCTGTGTGCAGTAAGCAATTCAAAGATATATCCCTGCATGCAAAGAATACAATTAA
>WWET01001870.1:106543-122875 GCA_011038615.1 Limnodynastes dumerilii | reverse complement strand
TCGTCTGCTCCTCAGTTTCCAACTGTCAGTTAATATGGTAACTATCTTTGTTGAAGAGTCCAATAGTTTTTTTTTTAATATCAGATAATTCGTTTAAAACCAGATAAGTGACAGTTGGAAGCACAGGAGCGGATTAAATTGTACCTAATGGAATGGGTCTTGTTGGAGGGTCTTCAGTAAGGGCATGACCTTGCAATTGCCAAAATACTTGCACCATCCACAGGTCATGGTTGACATCCCATGGGCCTCTCGCGTTAGAACGTCATAGTTAAAATACAAAGGTTATGATATGTCCCGTAGCTGCCTTGAATATGGCTGCTTTGTGCCTGTACGCTACACGCATAGACAACCAGAGGTACCGTTTCATGTGCCTTTGTGCGCATCTGCGACTTGTGTGCACCTCTGAATCAGCCCCATAAACAGCGATGGCTCTCCTGTAGTGAGCCGGCAGCTTGGATTACTCATGTGGGATCATGTGGGACACTAGTATTATAAGATATAGCCCAGGAGGGGAATGACCTGTGACATTGCTGATCATAGGTCATCAGGGAAGCAGTTTGGACTCATTTGTTATGTAGCATGTTTAGGTACATTCAGGACAATAAAGTGTGGTTGCGATTCAAGGATGGAATTAATGGCGAGGGACCGGTCCATCAAGGGATGAATGAAGGTCTTGCGACATAACGGGGCCTGATCCCAACTCAGCACCCACACCCGGCTTCAGCAAGCTGAAGTCGGGTGTTTTTTGGGCAGTGCCCATGTGCGTGCCAGATGTTGGGCTATGGATTTCTTGGTGTATGGAACGAAGAACCTTAAGTCTGGAGATCCATCCAATGAGGCAGCACTTCATAACCACATGCCTAATCCCTGCAAGAAAGGCGGGGACACGCATTCAGAGGAAGTGCAGGGCGGTGGTGTGCACTTCCGCACGGCAGGATCGGGCCCTATGACGTCAACCTTCACCGCAGCCTGCTCGCTTATGACGCCACAGGGGGGCTGAAATAGTATATGGGAAACAGAAAGAAAGAACGTAAGCTACAAAAGAACGCGGATGCCACTAAAACGCAAGACAGGCGACTGTTAGTGACGGAGATCCGGAGAGGTGGACGGCAAACAGCGGCTCATAACCCCAGCTGTTTCTCCATTATTTCTCGCAGTTTGAATTTCTGGATCTGAAAACAAATAAGAAAAGTAATTTACACATTTATTACAGCAAGACGCAGATATTATCATAATGCCACAAATGTCTATTTAACCCTTTATATCGCAAAGCTGCTCTCAAGCACCAGAAAATGAGAATTATGCTATTTATGTGATTGCAGCAGTCAATTCTAGCAGAAGTTCCAATACTGATCATTAGATAAGAGCCACACAGCCCATCGCCATCCGCTCTGCCCATCGCCGTCCACTCTGCCCATCGCCATCCACTCTGCCCATTTTTTTTAAACTATACTGACCTTAGACTCAATTTGACCCTCAATTTAATTTAAGATTTAGGATATCCTTATATTTATCCCAAGAATGATCACTTTGTTCTATAGTGTTTCCATCTATCAACTCAGACAGGAGGTATTATCTACCCTTTCAGTGAAGTCCTTGTTCCACATATTTCCTCTGAATCTACCACCCTCCAGTTATACACATGCCTTTGTGTTCTATTACACCTCTTTTTTTGAAAAATGCCCCCTCCTCTACCTAATTACACCTCTTGATATATGTGAAAGCTGCTATAATATCCCCCCTCTCCCTTCTCTGCTCCAAGCTATACATGTTTAGTTCCTCTAGCCTTTCTCTGTATGTTGTGTGACACAGGCCATGGACCATTTTAGTTGCTCTTCTTTGCAGTCTCTAATGTAGTTATGTCTTTCTGGAGATATGGCCTCCAGAACTGAACACAGTATTCCAGATGAAGGCGTACCAATGACCTATAAAGTGACACTACTACCACTACTAATTCCTCTTCCAAGCATCTGACTTGCCTTTCTCATTGCTTTGTTACATTGCCTGGCTACCTTTATGTCACATGAAATAATGACTCCTAGATCCCTTTCCTGCTCATTGGTCAAACAAATATCAAACAGAAATCATTATATAGGATGAGTTTTTTTATTTGTGGGAGTAGTGCCACCTTTTCAGCATTCCACCAAGCGATTACCTGCTGCAGGATCTCTCTTTGCTGCTTAACTATTGCTGGGCATTGAAAGAACTAAGGATATCAGAACAGGTCATATAATGATGACCCAGTACCTATTTCATGCATATCACATATTATCACATATGCACCGCAGCCTAACCCTCCATTCCTCGCAGCCTAACCCTAACCCTCCATGCCTCACAGCCTACCCTAACACACCATGGCCCACAGCCTAACTCTAACCCTCCATGCCCTGCAGCTTAACCCTAACCCTCCATGCCCCGCAGCCTAACCCCTCCATGCCCCGCAACCTGTCCCTAACCCTCCATTCCTCGCAGCCTAACCCTAACCCCCCATGTCCTGCAGCCTAACCTTAACCTTACGCCTGATCCCAATATCAATTTTTCTATCTGCAAATTGTTTTGAACAATGATACAGCCGCAATTTAGCCGGTGTCTTTATCATGATAGAAATATGGCCGCCAGGGTAGCAACCACAGCCCATTCTTAGGGGCTGATTTTACAGTTTTTCAATCTACACCAAAAACAAACAGGTGTCACAGCAGTGGTTCAGACATCAATGTGCCCCCGCCTGACACCCGGAGTGATAATGATAGGTGCGCCTGGCAGTAAATTACACACAACTCTCACTCAGGATCTAAGTGTGGTCCGTCTTCTGAAATGGAACTACTCCAACCAAAACCACACTACTGGTTCCCGTATAAGAGCCCGTGCTCACCTTTCCAGACACGGTCAGAGGATAGCCGCTCACAAACACTACGTAACGAGGAATCTTAAAATGAGAGATCTGTGGGGACAAAACATGTAATGAGGAGAATACCCGCCACCATGAACAATGCTTAACAAATAGCATGATAGCAGACACCCTCAGGGGCATAACTAGAAGTTTGTGGGCCCCATAGCAGAATTCTGAAGGGCCCTTCCCCAACCCAGGTCTCCGTCATACATATAGGCCTGGATTCACAGTGACGTAGTTTTCGTCTGACGTACGTTGTTTTAAGAATTGAGCCACGACACATGCGTCGTAGCTTATTTCCGCTATCTACTTACCATTTCTTTAGACCGCGCTAACGCACGCTACATACAGAAAACGTAAGAGAACTTGCCGTATTTTGATACCTTTTTACTAAAGAATATTGAACTGGAGCCTAAGCAACAAGTCGGCTCAAGACTGCGCCATAGAATGTACTGTCTGGTAAGAGGCAAGAGGACTGTTACCGCTGCCAAGCCGCGTTACCAGAGAGCTGAGCGCCAGGTTTCTTTTCTCACATAATTCAATCCTAATCAGGATTGCTGATAAACAAGCCCTGTAGACCAGGCACAGGCAATCATCACTCTATGTGCTGCAAAACTACAAGTCAAAGCATGCTCCATCAGCACAGGCACTGCTTATACCTGGCAAAGCATGATGGGACTTATAGTCTGCCAGTGTAAGCGATTGATGTGAATGACGGATTATAAATAATTATTTATAATAAGCTGCAGCCTCCTGCTGCCCAATACACAATGGGGTAGATCCTCGGCTCCGTCTGACGGACAGCACGTTCGTAATTTCACTGTTGAGAAGGTCGTGCACATGCGCACAACCTTCTTACATTGTCGTATGGGTCGGGAGAGGGGCTGTCCCCTCCTTTACGATCGTCGTATCTCCGCCTTCAAGGCGGAGATACAGATGTAAATGAGGGGACAAGGCGGGGGATGTGCCATTATAATTAGGTATGTGGCCGTAAGACATAAGGTACATAGCACGTGTCCAGATTTCCTATCGACAGTGGGAAGTGCACGGGGCTGTTATGAAGGGCGAACGCCACAACCAGGGTGCGGAGTCTAACTAGGATCTGGTTTTCGCTAGAGCCCCTAAGGGTGGGGATAGTCTGGGCTGCAGGACAACTAGCAGGTCGCAGTCCACAGAGGCAACGCCCAGAAGAAGAAGGATAAAGACTAAGATGGAAGCCGAGACGAAGAACAGGAAAGATAGGGCAGGAAGCGGGAACAGTCAGAAGGAACTGACCTGAAATGAACAACGGAGAACGGAACAGAGATGCGGACAGCAGCGAGCTACTGGAGAATGGGGACAGACTAGACAGACAACGGGGCTCAGGGAGGGAGAACACACAATGATAAGGTACAGAGAGGCAGAAACACTGGAGGGCAACAGGCAGGAACTGGGCAGGAAATATGGGACACTCCGAATCAATGGCACAGAGCACTGGGCAAAGGCACTAGAAAGAAAGGGGCAGATCACAGGACTGTTGACACAGACGCTATAAGCAACACTGTCTGAGAGACATAGCCGGTCTGATAAAGAGGCTGCTGACCACTGATTGGCCAGCAGCCAGAATGAATCCCCTATGATAGGACGTTTCCCCAGGACCAGGGGAAAACGTCCAATGAGAGAGAAAGAGAGAGTGTGTGGCCAAGGCGGCATTCCACGTGTCTTTGTTTACATGCCGTGAGCAGCATGTGCAGGAGCGTGCCAGCGAGGATAGGCAGAGCACGCTAGCGGGGGAGGCAGAAGGTGAGTGCCGACACACACACACATCACTATCTATATATACACACACGCACACACACATCACTATATATAGTGAACACCTCCTGAAGAAGTCGGAAACGACGAAACTAGTCGAGGCGGACCTTACCTCTAGGATACACTGACACGGACGGTGAACACTCTGATCGTGTGCCTTTGTTCGGGACGCCGAATAGCTGACACACTGTGGTAAACCTCCGGACCTTGTGCATATTACTCTTGCTGTATGATCTTTTCTTTTCTGGTACGTTTGCATTCTTTTACCTTGTGTGGAAAATAAAAGTTGGAAATATTGCACCATGAAGCGCCTTCTTCTTACCCCCTGTTCTAGATTGTGATGCTTTTGCTGTGAAACAGCATCTATGGAGCTGCGTCGCTACATAGTGCAGTAGGTTAAAGACTTTATTTAAAACATTCTAAAACAATGTCTTATTACATTAACCGTTCCATAACATACTCTCAAATCCGAGAGCAGGAGAACAAGCATATAATCTGTTAGACACAAGTTGCTAAACTCCACCCCAATTTCCGGCACCCGGCTCATATACAGTGTCTCACACCGACTTTGGAATTGTGTGTGTCTCAGGCAGAATCCTCTACGTGTTTTATCATGAAACGCGTAGAGGATTTTGCCACACGATTCCAAAGCACATCCTGAGCGCACTTTGAACCGTGGTAATTTTGAATAAATCTGACTATGTTCAAGAGACATTGCGTCAATTGATGGACACTAGTTGCTATGAAGCATTGTCCTATGACCCTACGTCTAATTACGAACAAGAAATTGATCTTATCCTTACGGAAGCCCTTGACAGTGGTGAAATCTCTCCTGAAACGAAACGTTTTTTGCAACAGGATAAACCCATCACTCCTTTGATTTACCTATTACCCAAGATTCACAAAAGGCTGGTGAACCCCCCGGGAGACCCATCATCTCCTCGAGAGGTTCACTCAGCCAGCCTTTATCTCAATATGTGGACTTTCATTTGCAGACAGCTGTGGTCACGACTCCTACATATGTGAAGGACTCTGCAGACTTTATACGTAAACTCAATAACATTCATCTGGGGGATGGCCAACTCATCATGGCCACATTAGATGTAACAAGCTTGTATACGAACATTGTACACGAAGAAGGTATTGAGGCGTCTAGGTCGGATGGGCCCTCTATTGATTTTCTCATTACTATTATGTAATTTATTTTGCAACATAATTATTTTTTGTTTCAGAACACTTTTTATTTACAGAAACAGGGCACGGCGATGGGGTCAAACATGGCCCCATCCTATGCCAATTTATTTATGCACAGTTTTGAACAGCGGTTTATTTTTGGTCACCCTTTTTTTTCTCGATTCATTGTTTTCTTTGTATGCTTCATTGATGATTTGATTTTGTTATGGAATGGCACACAGGATACCTTGTTACAGTTTGTTGACTACCTTAATGCCTTAGAAACTACGGTTAAGTTTACTCTCAACTTTTCAGTTGAGAGTATTTGTTTTTGGGATATTTTGATTACCAAAATTCCTGGTGGTTTTGGCACTGGTTTGTTTCGTAAGGCAACAGACAAGAATACTTTACTTTTAGCAGACAGCTTCCACCCTAGGCCGTTAAAGTCAGGTTTGCCCTACTCCCAACTAATTCGTGTGATGAGGTTGACATCCAACCCTGAAGAGCTGCTGGGGGCTTTATGTGCTATGGGGGATCGATTCATTCAACGGAGGTACCGTGAGAGGGAGGTCTCTGACGCTATTGCACGTTGTTTAAGTTTGGACCGTGATGCCTTGTTGGTTGACAGAACCCCTAGACAGACTGATAACCGTCTGATTTTTTTGTACTACATACTCCACTCTGTCGCCTATATTGCGGCGTGCCCTTTATGATCATTGGCATATTATTGCCACTGATCCTAGGATTGGTCCTCTTTGTAGCGTTTTGCCTATGATTAGTTTCAAGCGGGGCCACAATTTACGCGACAGACTGGTTCATAATGATGTCAAGGTCACTGTATCTGAAAATTGGTTGAGACCCAAAAATGGTGTCTCTAAGTGTTTGGGCTGTGTCTATTGCAGATACATGATGACTGGTGATGTATTTGATCATCCAACTATTGATTTGAAATTTAAGATTCAACATAGACTATCTTGTGATAGTAGATATGTTGTGTATTTAGTGATGTGTCCATGCCCTAAGATTTATATAGGGAAAACTATTAGACGTTTCAAGGAGAGGTTGGCTATGCACAAGTGCTCCATCAAACGTGCTGCCACAACGGTTGACAATAAAACACCTCCTGTCCCAAGACATTTTGCGGAATATGGACATAGGCTTAATGACATGCCTTGTATGCCCTTAGCTCATGTTCCGCCCCTTAGAATGGGTGGAAATAGGGAGTTACTTTTGCTCCAGAAGGAATCCAAGTTAGTTTATATTTTTAAGTCATTGGCTCCCATGGGTATGAATGAGGAATTGAATTTGCACTGTTTTCATTAATTGTTTTTTGTTTATTTCATTTTTTTATTGTTCTGTTTATTGTTATTAATTTTTTCTGTTTATTATTCTTTTGTTTATTGTGTTTCTCCCTTGCCTGTGGTCACCCGTCTCTACCGAGTGCGTGAGCCAACAGGTGCATGCTGCTGTGATTCCCCTGTTGCCATGGCGCCGCGCCGGCGTCCTAGAGCTGGGTGAAACAGTGACGCGGCTCATTGAGCGTGCGCCCTGTGTTCCCCCTTCAGGCGGATGTCGGCGCCGTTGACCGTGATGACGTGGGTCTTCCGGGGGCGGCACCTGTGGCAGAAGCACCGTGGTTTGCACGTGTGGACCTATGGCGGGTGAGTGCCTCCTATTTATTTGGGCTTTATTGTGTATGACTCTTACCTGCAGCTGACCGGTTCTCCTGTCCCCTGATGATGGTGCCTGGGAGCACCGAAACGACCGTCGTCGGACTGGACTTGGGATGCTGCCTCTTGGTGCCTTACCTCTATTTCTGATCATCTGAAGTCTCCATATTACATCGTGAATGGGATCTCCTGCATTACAGTTAGCCTCTGACCATTGCTGAGTATTACACAGTTATTTTTCATGGACATTCTTTACTGTTTTGAATGTAGTCCCATTGTGTCATTTTGGAGGACATTGTCTTGCCTAGCATTGGAGTCCCACTACCTATAATCACTATGGAAAGCCTTTTGGAGACAGATCAAGCTGCATTTTCTGTTTTTTGCACCTTTGCACTTTTTTAAGCACTTTGTCATGTTTCACCTTAGTATGCTGTTATGATCTGGTGCAGTACTCTACTGTGGATAAAATACCTTTTTGATACAAGTTTGGATTGTTCATTTATTTTTATGGGAGTGCTGACATGGCTATCAGCCTTTTTTCTATATATTTTTTTTGCTTTACTTTCCATATTTTTATTTTATCTTTATTTTTCAATCTTATTTATTTTTAACGAAATACATATATATTTCTTTTAACATGTCAACACACCTACTTGATGAATACTCTGTATTGTGTATTTATTGTGTATGATTTTTTTTCTCTGAATATGTAATCAATATGGTATAATTGGTTTGGTTTATATGCATTTCTCTATTCATTACCATTACCTAAGAGATCAATAGGCACCCTGTCAATGGAACACCATAGGTTAATATGAAAAGCCATATGATTGGTCAGCGGTCAAATAAAAGTTCCAGCAGGCTGCCAATTTGTTACTGACTCTCTGATGAAATCTCCTTGACAGAGAAGAAACGTGTAAGAGTTTTACTGGTCTTTTCATGGAGTTCCATCCACAAGTTACTTGCTTGCTGCAGGACACAGGAGACACCATCAGCGGCTATCCATCCACTTCGGTCAGGTACCAATGGCTACTACACACTCCCCCCTCTATCATCTGGGTGACTCCCGACTTCTTACCATCAGCTGCGGGAGCCGGAGCAGTGTGAAAAGTTACACGTGCCGGCGGGACGCCGCCAACACGTGCAGCCGACGGGACGGTAAAACCGGAGTGATAGCTTACTGCCTTTCTCCTATAACCACCTATAAGGTATTACCTGAAACCGGAGATTTATCGTAAGTTGACTGTACTTCATCTTTGCAACTTAAAAGGATCTGTATATACATGCCACTGATCAGCACTATTAACATCAGAGCCATCTGCATCTGGATGGCCGGTGCTATTTAGGGTGCGCGCCCCTTGTTTGCATTGGATTTTCTTCTACTCTAATATCCACGGCTACAAGCTTTGTTATTTAAAAACGAATAGGAGGCACATTTTTCTACTGACATCCTAGGTTTTATAAACTGCTACCTTGTAATACTATATTGCAACATGGAACTGTCAAATCGGAGATTATATTGCTACAGTGTTCTATAAAAGCTACTGCTATATTTTAGCATATTTTGTGGAGCTGCTCTTAATGGTCCTGTGCTGTTTATTTCATTGGATATCGTGTGAACTATAGCATGTAATTGTCTGCATTCTACGGGGCTGATTCAGAGATACGATTTCCACGGCACTTAGGAGCGTATATTTAAGATCCTAGAAAATTCGCAAAACTGCGCATGCGTAGTAATAGTGCAACGCCGTTAACGTAGCGGTTAGGAGCGTAAGTTCGCTAAGAGCGTAGGTTTGAATCGCACGCAAGCACTTAAGATCTTAAGTGCAGCGAATCTTTAAGATCTTAAGGATTTGCATGGAAAGGGGCGGGGGGAGGCAGGGAAATGAGGGAAAGTGGGCGCGGGCTGACACTTAGGATCTTAAATGAACGCTACCACGTCACTTAAGATCTCAACTGCCAGCGCAGAGTTAGGGCAAGTCAATGGAGGTCTAAGTTTAAGATCCACCGCTGTTTGCAAGGGGAGTGACTGTTTATGCAGTGGGCTGGAACCTGCTAAGATCTTAGCAAAGGTGCGTATATTTGCGATCTTTTCGCAATCGCATCTCTGAATCAGCCCCATAACCCTCCTCTTGTATCGTCACTTTGATAACGTTTTTCTTTCCTTTTCCCTTAGGTCCGTCTCCAATGCTCTCCTCTCCGAACATCCAAAAGGGGGAAGGCAGAAAAATAAATCACAGGAAGGGTAGAAAGAAATGGATCTCCCTCTATAGAGCACCTCACCGCTTATCTATCAGCCGTCCTCTCAATGAATCTCCAAAACCTCAATTTAGGCTACTGAAAACAGCACTCCTTTTATCCTTTGTCCAAAAGTCAATAAAAGTTGATTTATTTATATAAATAAAAACTTTTCATTAAAACGTTGTTCAGTTCTTATACACAGAGGTAATTCACATACAATCCTTGTAGAAGTCTTCACCCCTCCAAACAGGGGAGAGGAATCCCCCCTTCCTACCCTGAGTCCTTAGCCCCTATCACCACAGATGTACCAACTCCTCAACACTGGAAAGCAAATCAAAAAGGGCCCTTAAACTTGCAATACCAGGCGAGGGAGAGGAAAAGTTAGGCTGGATCGGGCAATGAAGATAGGGACACTCTCACCGTTAAGCCCCCGACACGTTTCTACCGAGTTAATCGGCCTTTTTCAAAGTAAGGCTTTTGAGGGGTCGGCTCTTGCTTTATATGTAATTAATGACGTCACTATCCGGTTCCCGTTCTATATTATTTCCCAGGGTTATACTCCTGAATATCCCAAATATTTAATAAAATCCTCCCCCCCACTTTTCTTACATAGTGTCGCAGCATATCGAGCTTTATCAATAACAAGTTTATGGACAATACATATCCTGCAATGAACCAAGTGGTTCTCCAAACCTCCTTTCCCCGATTTCTAGGTCTTAGCTCCCTCCGTTTCTTCAACCAAAAATAAAGCTAAATTCAATATCTACACTTCCGCAACCCAAAAAATGTTTCTGAGTATCGGGCAGCTAGAGGTTCAGGCAGGATGAGGAATCAGGCTGAATGAGGATCGGGCAGAATAAAAAAGAATCTTATGTACCCCGCGGATTCCACATTCCATATATTCCACAGATATAATGTTAGAGGTTTTGACTGAATGCATATACTTGTGAATGTAGATGTTCGGGGTAAGGAATGTGGAATCCGTGGGGTACATAAGATTATTTTTTATTGCACCAGACGTTTCCCTTATTCTCTCGAGGTGGTGCTGGAAGATTTGAAGATCGGAGGTGAGACGGAAGTGTCCTAAAGGGAAAAAAAAGAATATGAGAAAGATACCTTTAAGAACTATCCTTTAAAGAATACCATTGTGAGTATAACAACGGAGGGATTGTGATTTGATCCATCTGATCAGTACCATAAATTCTTTTTTTCAAGCTGGAGAGTGTTTGAAAGGGAGAAAGGAAAGATTTTGAGAAGCATTGAATAAAGAGGGAAGGAGAAAGGACATATTTTAAAAAGATAAAGGCAAATAGAAGAAAGAGGACTAACATCGTTGAAAATAAGAAAAATCTCTGAAATTCTGAAGAATTGATAAAGGTGACTCATAAAAGTTATAAGAAGAGACTGTTTTTGAACATTTTTTGGTGAGCGCATCGGCATAAGACAATGTATACATTCAGTGTTGGTGTTTCACCCCAGGGGGAAGAGTAATCTTTCTCCTTGGGGAGTCCCGATTAAGGGGCGGGTTTTACCCCTTCAGTCTGTGTGTGGAGCGACTCCTGGGCAAGCGCAGTGGGGTAGATTTTTTCTGGTTCATTTTATTGATTATACCTCCATCCAGCCTTTCTTGCCGTCTTGTGCATCTCTAAAGCCATCCAATCTCCCTAGCCTTCAGCCGGTGTAAGGAAGGGGCCATACGCCCGCACAGGGGGAGTGTCGGTCAAAAGCGCATCAGCGTAGGTCTGGATCAGGCCCTAAGAGCATACTTTATTGAGCTTGACTGAATGATATACTAAATTCTGCTCCGGGGACAAAACCATTGCTAGATAATGCCCTTGTCCACTAGAGGGAGTCTTGTCCAATCAGATTACTCACCCTGTTTTGTACCATCTCTCCGGGGTTATCACCTCCTTCGTTCTCTCTTCGTCTTCCCAGTAACCCAGCATTACGCAGTAACTTCTGATCCACAGTTCCCCAGAGCTGTTGAGTGGGGCGATCTCCCCGGTGTTGGTATCTACTATTTTTGCCTTTAAGGAAAGAGCGTCATTAGTGCTGGAAAATTATAGAAGTAGAGTGAATGTGAAAGGGTTTCCTTACCTCCGTATGGGGCAAGACGTGACCCGCAGTACTGGTCTTGCGAATAAGATCATCATAAGGGAAGCCCATGAAAGTGACAGGACTGGTCTCTGTTGTGCCATAGGCAATCTGCAGGAGGGCAACCAATGACAAGGTTATTGCAAACTGGAGGTGGGAAAATAAGCAAAAAAAATGCAAAAAGCTTCGGGTTTGGAAAAGTGGAGATGTTGCCCATAGCAACCAATCAGATTCTAGCTGACATTCTCTAGTATGTAATAGGAAAGTGAGAGCTAGAATCTGATTGGTTGCTGTAGGCAACATCTCCACTGTTCCAAACCTGCAGCTTAGTAAATCTGGCCCCTACTCTATCAGGATTACAGAATGCTACACATTGCTGAATACTTCCCAGGTGCCCATCCTTTGTCTCACAGACAAGAGACATGTGGCAGATTCACGAGAGGTCTGTGGGATTTTCCAAAACACTTCTGCAGCTGGCAGACTCGGATTGGAGCCTGGCATAGTAAAAGAAAAATGATTTGGGACTAACTGGAGACAGAAAAATTTGGCAGCTAGGTCTTAGAGAAAATAACCATTCATAGGTCTGTCGTCCAATAGCAGATTTATATAAAAGAGCCCTGGCGTTTTGTATGATGTGTGCAATCCATTCTCACCAAAATAGCAAGCCCACATAAAAAGAAACACGAGTCAGCCCGCGATCCGAGCACAGAGAATCACTCAGCTACGCTGCAAACTACCTTTAATGGAGAATGTAAACACCGCACTTGCCAAGAAAATAACTTCTAATAGCCGGCTGCTGGGCATGCCAACCGCCTGTATAAATAGCACGAGGGCTCTCTGCCAGGCGGCTACCAACAGGAGATGTGATCCTTCTGTCAGTCTCCTGTTCAGATTGTTATCGTCTATATCTTAATACAACCTGTCATATTTACACATTATACACACACAAAACAAATTACAATCAAACATCATCCACTGTGCGGCTAATATGGATTGTGATTCCACAAATGTAATAGTCATTGGGGTAGATCCAGAACTACGTTTGCCGTACGTTTATTCGCGTAGCGTATTTTCATGTGCGTACCTTCTATACACTCCCATTGGCACACTCCTTGAATGTACGTATTTTGTCAAGATCCGCTTTCCAAACCGTACCTTAACTTTTGACAACGTAACCGCAGTGATCCGCACACGTACGTATGGGCAACACGGATTTACGAAGCTAAGCACGCCCATACTGTACACTTTAAATACAACCCTCGCCTACATAACGTATTTCAGATGTATTTTGGAGTAACGTAAAATTGGCACGCCCACACGTAAGTATTTACGTGACACATACGTGAATGGCCCATACGTTCACAATTACGCTACGCTATTGAGCGTATTTTCTATGGTGCGCATGCGCAGTACTTCCAAATAGGCGATTTTACGTCTCCGCCACGCGTAAATTCGCTCCGAAGCGTTGTTCTGGATCTGGCCCATTGTCATGATAATGTGGCAGATCCAGACCTAAGTGTTTAATACGTTTCATCACGTATTTACGCTAGCGTATGTTCTTTGCACTTCCCTTGCTCGTATGTACTTTGGTCATTTTACGCTGCCCAAACCCTACCTTAACTTTTCAAAGTGTAAGTACTGACGTACGTAATGGATTTACGTGCGTGACGGCCTAACCCCGCCCATATTGTACGTCTTCCATGCCTCCCTCCGCCCACAAGTGTAACTACAGCAGTCATATGGATGGCCCCGCCCCTATGTTTGTAGTTACGCTGATGGTACGTACATTCAGCGCTGCGTGGCATAACGTCTGCTGCGTGCATGCGCAGTAAATACAAATTGGCGATTTTACGTCAGCGGCTAGTGTACGCAGGTCAGGATCTGGGCCAACGTGACTTTTTTTTGTACTTTTGAAATCTAATAAAATGTTAAACAAAAAAAAACAGAGTTTTGATTATTGACACTTTTGTCATGATCCGACAGCAGGACTAGTTTGGGGAACAAACTATTACAAGATAGAGCAAAGGCAGGGACACGGCCAGCCACAAGACAAACTTCTTATAGGTGGGGAGGTTTTAACGTGTGGGATGGGCGGCTGGTGCTGAATTCAGTGCCATTGGAACTTAGGATCTAATCTAGTGACAGTTCCCACTAAGGGGCGGGGCTGAGTTCAGAAGTGGGTGTTCCCTCTTAGTCAATATACAGTACAGGCATTCCCTCTCTCTAAGTTATTATCTAATGTTAAATTGGTCAGTGGTTCAGGTCTAGGGGGTGCCACTTTCCCTTTCTGCCCTTGGCTCTCAAATTTATACGTTTCCCCAGGTCAGTGTTTGAAATGAGAATGTACATTGTGTGGATAGCGTAACTGCCTTACTCACACTATAAAATTATGACCAAAAATACCCCTAACAATATCGCACCACCAATCAAATACATACTAATGGAGACAGGGTCTCCCTTCTTATTTGGACTATTGTGTCCCAGTTAAACATTTGGAGGACCTTGGTTCAATTGAACCTTTATCAGCTTTACTGATCTGGTACTTTAAATCCTTTCACTGTAAGCTAATTACACAGTGAATCCTCTATCAGCAAGCTTCCATGCTAGGGTTCATGGTGAGGGCCAGGGTGTTCTGCCAGTGCCAGCTCCTACACTGGTTGGCAACAAGGAAGCCACAATCTCCAGATCCTGCTGTGTAAGAAATTCCATAATCATGATATCTATGGAGGGGATGTAGCAGATAAAGTGACAATACATTTCAATCTGGTCATATAAAGGACCCATAACCTTCTTGCAAAAATCCATGTAAGACTTCAACCTAAAGAACTCTGCTGGCCATTTACAATTGTGATGGGTTCAAATGATTCTATGATGTTGTAGGCTGGATATTCCTGCCATACCTTGAATCCCTTAGAAGGTGTGACCAATGCTAATTACCACTTAACGGTACATGTCCATCCCATGTTTGTGGCATGTCTTATACATTTGCCCCCTATCCATGCCTCCAATTTACTTTGATCACACCCCATCACTATTATTGGTCGAAAAGAAACAGGCTTCTCCAACAACTGAATCACAGGCATTGTATGTAACCCACTCTAATTACCACTTAACGGTACATGTCCATCCCATGTTTGTGGCATGTCTTATACATTTGCCCCCTATCCATGCCTCAAATTTACTTTGATCACACCCCATCACCTCAGGGGAAAGGTCTTTCTTGCAGCTGCCAATCAGAAGTGGCTACATTTTGCTGCTCATTATCCCCAACAAGTATAATTGCACCAGCGGCAAACCTCCTGAAGGGGTCATATCTAAATGTAGCTACCATACGAGTAGCAGGTATTGGGATGCGATTGCTGGCCCTATTGCGACAATGATACAGCCGAATGCTTGGAAAATAGAAAATTGCTATTGGGAACGGGTACCTATTTTGACCTGTTCCCAATAGCAACAGACTGCGGCTGTCTGAGTTTAAGGTTACTGCTCAAAAAGGGAAGGTTAGGGTTTAAGGGGAAGGTTAGAGTTAGGCTGCCGGGACATAGTGTTTAAGGAAGGTTAAGGTTAGGGTTAGGATTGAAAGGGAAGGTTAGTGTTTGACTGCAGGAAACGGATGGTTAGGAGAGGATTAAGTTTGAGGTTAGGCTGAAGGGTTTACCAAACAGTGGAGAAATGTTCGCACCTCTGGGAGTTGTAGCACCGCTACTCTCAGGAATGGAGACTGTTGGAAATTGCCCCCAGTTACCATTAAACTGCCGGAATATGGTCCGTCGGAAAATAGACCATCGGACCAGCGAACCACACTCCATGTATGCAAATATGACATTATTGTACTAGGTCTATGCTTGCGTGTCTTTTACCTCCCCTTTTTGAGATGTTGGACCTGATTCACACTTAAGAAGCTCGGGTTTCTTACGTGCATAATCTCCCGAAATGACCTACTACGCATGCATATTAGCTCATTTACGCAATCTACTTACCAGTTAGGTTACGTAGATTGCCTCTGTGCGGTCTTTAAAGACCACATGGAGTACTTTAGGAAGAAGGAGGCGGCGAGATGCCGCAACAGGGAGGTTTTAGTTTGAAGTGGGAGGGGGAATGATTTAGATTAGCCGGGGAGGGTGGGGGGGAGGCAATGTCTGTGCGTAGTTTCCCTCTTATATAAGGTAGCCCTAGGACACTCTTAAGTGCCATAAGGTACCTAAAAACAGGGGGCGGGTTAGGGGCGTTGTCAATCCCCGCTAAGGAACTCTGCTTACCGAAATTGGGACGTCCGAAAGTACCTTTTCGAATGTCCCAATTTCGAATCATGCAGTTTCTATTTTTTTTTATTTTTTTTTAGAATGGGTGAATATGCCATTCAGAAACCGTGATATCCTTCCGCCGCTGATATCGCCAGGTTAGTAAACTATCTCTGTGCGGGGTAGAGAGGGTTAGGGTCAGGCTGCAGGAGAGGGAGGGTTAGGGTCA
>WWET01001870.1:76221-102446 GCA_011038615.1 Limnodynastes dumerilii | reverse complement strand
CAGCTTCAGCAGCTTACCAACTTCAGCGATCAGTCGCTGTTCATCTCACGTCTGGTAAACAGTCTCCCGATCACACTGGCGCCTTATGCCATTAAGTCCACGTGTAGTCCTTGTTCAAGCAGGATATGGATGTAGTTACCCAACACGTGTTTCACCTCCAGTGGCTTTGTCAAGGGTGTCAACATCCTTAATGGCATAAGGCGCCAGTGTGACCTGGACAGGCGGCCGTCCACGTGAGATGAACAGCGACTGATCGCTGAAGTTGCTAAGCTGCTGAAGCTGTTATGCACAAATGTAATGAGGTATTTACTGTAAGGGCCAGTTACGGACCCGGAAGGGAGAAGTGTGGTCTTGTGACCACTAGATGTTTGTACAGGGGCCAGTTTTCTCCATCCAGTAGTAGGGAAAATTAAAACCTCAAATTTCAGTCGCTCAAGTTCATTGGTAATTGTCAGGAATGTGATGTAGGTTTTGTTTTTATATTTGTGTCTGGTTCAATTTTTTAAGTGCAATAATAAAAATGCTAAAAAAATTTAAAACCTCAACTGGCTCTGACTTATAAGTGGTGTGCGCCGTTAAACAATATATTGTGCCTTTTGTGATACTACTTTGCAGTTTATGTGAGGTACTTCCTTGCTAAATATCAATAAACAGGTAACTTGTCTGTGACACACGTGGCCGGACGTCTGGGAGTTTCCATTACAATGCAGATGTATGCATACGCATATGCATTTAGACTTTACTATAGGCAATCCCCCTCTGACTTCTGTACTGTGGGATGCGGATGCCAGTCCGAGAGGCTGTATTTCAAACATGATATAGCTGCCAGCGGAATGGGGCAGCATCATTGTTCGAAACGGTTTTGAAAATCGAAAATTGCTATTGGGCACCGGAATCTATTTTCCCCGTTCCCAATAGTGAGAGGTTGCGGCAGAAGGTTAGGGTTAGGCTGCAGTGGGTTAAGGTCAGGGTTAAGGCTTAAGGGAAAGTTTAGGGATAGGCTGCAGGGCATGGAAAGTTAGGGCTGGGCTGTGTGGCATGAAGGGTTAGGGTTAAAGAAGGGGAAGGTTAGGGTTAGGCTGCAGAAAACAGAGGGTTAGGAAAGGGTTAGGTAAAATTACTTCCCTTTCGTGGATGACATTTTGTGACTCCAGGAGTCCGGGGAACAACCCTCCTTTACATTGGACCGTATTCAGAATTAGGGACCGGATTCGATGGATTTACGTGCGTGCATTAATAAAGTATATGGTGCTTGGGCAGTACATTCCCCTCATATGCACGGAGCCAATGAGCTCAGACTCCTACCATAAATGTTACACACCCACCCCACGGAAATTGGGCAGGTGCGTGATCCAAAAATTAAGCCCTTACTGTATGATTTGCATCGATCCCCCGCACACCATCCATACAGCAGGTACGTAATGTGCCCATCACACCGATTCTGCTCCGCACCGATGCATAACAGGCCTCTGCATGTATGCGCAGTAAGAACAGAGGGGGTACTTATGCATTTGGTATGTATAAGTACCCTGTTGTTCTGAATTCTGGATCCGATTCTTTATTATTATGATGATGATGATGATTATTAATAATAATAATGGTTACTTATAGGGCACCACAAAAGGTCAGATTACACAGTATACACAAAATAACAAAGAAGTTACTATAGATTGACTATGACGAAAAACCCAATACAACTCAGATTGCATCGAACCAAGGCTGAGACTTGGATGAGGCCAAGAGGGAGATGGAGCAAGAGAGGACGGAGAGCCCTGCTTGAGAGAACTTACAATATAAGCAGCTGAATGGGGAGACAGGAAGGGACGATGATGGGAGAGAGCGATGGTTGTGGGTGTGTAGAGAGAAAGGGAGGTGAATAGTGATGGAGAGGAGGGGTGGTGAAGATGGGGTAGAGGATGGCAGGGGAGATGGTAAGGTGGGTGAAGATCAGATTTCAGTAAGTGAGTTTTAAGTGATCGTTTACCGTATTCACACCTAAGAAGAAAACGCTTCTTAGGTGCGGATCCTTAGTAAAGGATGCGTAGTAGGTCCTTCACACAATCTACGTGCCTGTTAGGTATGTAGATTGCCTCCATGCAGTCTTTAAAGACCGCACAGAGTATTTTAAGTAGAAATAGGCGACATAATGCCACCTCTAGGTGTGCCTAGGTAGAAGTGGGAGGGGGAAGAAATTTAAATTAGACGGGAAGGGGAGGGGGGAGGCAATGTCCATGCAGACATTGCACGGTTAGATAAGGTAGATTTAGGTAGACATAAGGTACCTAAAAGCTCTATGGCGCTCGGAAGTGCCATAAGGTACCTAAAGAGGTGGGGGTTATGGGGGCAGGACGGGTGAGTTAGGTGCGGATCTGTCCACACCTAACTCATCCGGATCTGTGAATACAGTCCCTGTAGGCTAGGGCATGATCTAATGGATTGTGGGAAAGTGTTCCAGTGAACACGGGCAGCTCAAGAGAAGTCTTGAATGGGATGCGGTAATGAAATGGGAAGCAAGGTGGTGGTCGTTGGCAGAAAGGAGAGAGTGAGAGGAGATGAGGTTGGAGATGTAGGGAGCAGTGAAGCTGGTGTTTACTTTGTAGGTAAGGGTGAGGAGCTTGAAGAGCATTTGGTAGTGTAGGGGAAGCCAGTGCAGTGCATGTGAGGGTGGAGGTGTAGGCCGGAAAGAAGGGGGTTACAATAGCCAAGGCGGGAGGCGACCAGTGAGCATACAAGAAGTCCACCAATGAGCGGGATGGGTTAAAATACAAACGCAGGGATTTCTGGATAATATGTCATGTAATATGCCAGTCCTTGCAGATGACTCAGAATCTTTTGCTTAAGCGTCTGATAGCTTTGAAATCGAAAGTCTGGATTCAGCTCAAAAATAGCAAAGTAACATTATGTGACAATCACACGTTGACAGGGACACTAGGCTTGATTTATACTCATCATAATGTTATGATATGTTATCTCAGGCAGTTATACCTGGTAAGTATCTATGGATCATTGCGTTTATCACAGTGATTACAAAACTATTTGATCAAGTCAAACAAATCTTATTGACATTTCTGGCTGGGTCAATAAAGTAATAAAGGATGGGAGCCGCACAGCTTATCTAGACTTCAGTAATGCTTTAGTCACTGTGCCACATCACATACTGTTAAATAAGATGGAAAATTTGGGTTTGGATTCATAGACACGATCTTGGTTGTGCCGAGTGTGGTTCACTGGTACAATATTCTTTATTTGGAAAAACCATCATACCACAGCTGACCGTAGACTGCTGGCAATTGCCGACAGTCTGCATTTTAGAAAGCAGCGGTGATACAACTCCCGGTGTCTCCAAAGAGACATCTGCTGCAAGGTAAGTGTTTACCTTAACCCTACCTTTAACCCTTTCCTAACCCTCCCTTTCCCACAGCCTAACCCTAACCTTCCCATTCTTTAGCGCTAACCATATCTTTCCATGCCATGCAGCCTAACCTTAACTCTAAATGCCCTGCAGCCTAACCCTCCATGCCCAACAGCCTAACCCTAACCTTTCCCTTCTTTAGCGCTAACCCCATCTCTCCATGTGAAGCAGCCTAACTCTAACCCTTCATGCTCCACAGCCTAACCCTAACCCTCCATGCCCCACAACCTAATCCTAACCCTTCATGCTCCACAGCCTAACCCTAACCTTTCCCTTGAGCCCTAACCCTAATTTACCGCAGGCTCTCGCTACTGGGAGCGGGGAAATAGGTTTCCATTCCCAATAGCAATTTCCTATATTCATCCTAATTTCAACAATGAAGCTGGCCATACAGTGGAGTGATTATCAGCCTGATCATCCAATGATCGAGCAAATAATCGCTCTAGTTAGTGGACATTATTGATTTTAAAATGCCAGAAATGCTCTAGCACAATTATTTGAGGCAGCCGGTTACTGAATGGCTCCCTATTGTTTAAGTGCCTCCCTCTTCTGCTAGGATTATCGGTCCCAGCAGGAGAGGTGTATGGTGCCGATAATGGGACATTTCGCCGCCGGGAATTCGTCTCGTTTATCGGGACACCCTCTGTTGGGATTAATAATCAAGCCAGTGTATGGCCAGCTTGAACAGTCACCATTCAGCCGGCGGCTGTAGCATGTTCGAAATCCAGGCGCTCAAACCGGTAACTGAATCCCAGCTGTGCCCATGGGCTAAGTGAGCTCACAGGGAATTTCAGGGAGGCATGAGTGGAAATCTCTGCACCCTTCGCTTGGCAATCCCATTGCACAGTAATTGGAACTCTGCATCTGCCTCAGATTACTATTTTAACTTAGAAATGGATAAATGGTTTAATCTCTTGACTCTCACTTATGATCCTCCCCATCTGACAGGCTCCTAGTGGACGACCTGGGTGACTGTGACCCTGATGACCTGGAAACTACTGACCTGTAGGACATTCCAGAAGCTCTTCTCACCATGTGTGAAGCCATCTCTCTATTTTTATCTACAATCTGCGTTTACCAACCCATACCACCTCTTATGCATGCAATTATGTCATCAGCTAACAGCCATTGCACTCTTAATCATGTGACCAGCTAGGTATGTACATTTACTGTATATAGTATATACATTAGATATATATATATATAAATATATAGACACATATTACAGCTATGTGATATATTAATTGTTATATATTAAATAAACCTGGGTCTTAAAGGCCATAAAAATAAACAAACTAAAACACAATGAAACGGAATGTTGACTGGCGAACCTTTAAAATTAACCAATTTATACAAAATATACAAGCCGCATTGTCATTCTACTAACATTAAAGGTTTTTTAAAAATGATATTACCAAGCTGTGTTTCCCTGGCAAGACATTTTTCATGCACACCGGTTCCACGTTTTATTTAAACCATTGTGTGAAATATTTGTATGGTTCTGTATTTGACTAGATAAAGATGCTGGTCGGTCGTGATACCACACCCCTCCGTGGAATGACCTTTTTTTTTTCACCGCACTATTCCACGGATCACAAACCCCCTACACTGGTAAGCCAGCACATGCCATAAACAGGGGTAGAATTATAAAATATTAACATTAAAATCTATCCCTCCTTGTTTGCACAGAATGTTGGTGCATAGACAGATATAAAATAAAAAAAAGCAAAAAATGTAATTTTGGTTTAGAATATCAATATGTAGTTCTCAGTAAACATAAGGGGCTGTATTCACAGATCCGTTTTTGTGTGGAGTTCTGCGCGTATTTTTAGGATCGGAGTAACTGCGCAGGCATAGTAACTGTATTTACGCTATTTATGTTGAATTTACCCACGGAAGTCCGTTAGACACGTACGTGTGAATCGCACTAGGGGACATACGTGCTTGAAATCCATACGGACAAAGTTACGTGAAAGTGGGTAGGAGGAGGCATCTAAATGACCATTTGAGGGCACGGTTAATTACATATGCACGTACGTAAGTATTATACGCACATAAATGCACACATAGAGATAAGGGTGTTCTATGGAGGCGGAAGTCACCAAAAGGCCGTCCGTATGAGGGGAGTGTCATAGTGGGTATTACCTTGCAACGTACGTGCGTATAATTGCGTACCTTTAACTAACAGATCTGTGAATACGGCCCAATATTCATATGAAAATAGTCATTAAATGATAAAAAGTATCAATCCCCCCATTCTCCTCTATTCCCTCTATCGAGACATGCCACACTCTTGTACCACTACCCCTCAATAACACTCACCTGTGTACTGAGGACAAGGGGCAGCCCCTCCCAACCAATCAAATAATAGGGACCATGGCATGTGCATTGTCTGAGTAAATGGTCTTTCAAACTATGCATCATATAAACATATTCATATGTTATAATATATATATTAATATGCTCAATTTTTGTGAGGAATTAAATTATTCATAATAAATTATAAGCATATCAGAAGTTAGACTGTGTGTAAATCTAAATCATATACAATAGGCTCAACTGAGGTTTATAACTAATATTGACAGTGGGTCAAAAAGTCACATTTATTAATCAATCCCTTTATAAAACAATACAACGCTGACTGGAACATAACAATTCACCTCTGCACTATCACATATATTGTCGGAAGAACAAAGATGTAAACACCATAACATAACATAACTCTCTCTACGTTTGTTTTACTCTGCAAAATAAAATGCGTTTTTATCCTGTCAATGGCTTCTGTGTGCTGTAATGCGTAGTTAAAGGCCTGAGGCTCTCCTTGGGGGCAGATTTACTAAGTTACGGAAGAGGAAGAGTGGAGATGCTGCCCATAGCAACCAATCAGATTCTAGCTCTCATTTTCCTATTTCATACATCAGTGTCAGGTAGAACCTTATTGGTTGCATCAGTGTCAGGTAGAACCTGATTGGTTGCTATGGGCAACATCTCCTTTTATCCTTTTCTGCAGCTTAGTAAATCTAGCCCCAAGTGTTGTGAAACTATGAGTCCCAGCATGCTTTGCCAGGTATCAGCTATCCCTGTAAAGCATGCTGGGAATCGTAGTACCACAACACCTAACCATATTTGTGCTCCTAACTCTAAATCAAGCCCCAGAAAGTCTATTGTACATAACAAAATGTGCCCCCAGCTTAGAAATTCAGGAAACATTTGCATTTCATTGAGAATATTCTAATTATAAGTATATGTATATAATGACTGGTGTTTTTAGTACCTCTACAAGACCTATACCCAGAGAAAGAACATGCTATATGCCTGGGGTGAGTAACTCTGTTTACTTAGAAATCAGTCTGGAATTCCGCACAGAACACTGCCTTCCTTATGTGCAAATCTCTGCCATAGTCCAAGATGTCATTTGTGCAATGTATGAACAATTATTGTTTAGCGTATACTGTGATCGTGGCTTATGATTGGTCCTCCCTCTCACACACCTCCTCTATAACACTATGCAGCGTGCAAGATAATGGAGCAGACACTGGAAAGAATTTACATGGCACTGCATTTTGTCTTGCGCAAGTGTGTACTCTGCACATGCTGTATACTCAGCTGTCAGTCACTGTCTGTACATGCTGTATACTCCACTGTCAATCAGTGTCTGTACATGCTGTATACTCAGCTGCCAGTCAGTGGTCTGTACATGCTGTATACTCAGCTGCCAGTCAGTGGTCTGTACATGCTGTATACTCAACTGTCAATCAGCGCCAGTACATGCTGTATACTCAGCTGCCAGTCAGTGGTCTGACTCTGTACATGCTGTATGCTATGCTATCTATCAGTTTCTGTTCATGATCTATACTAAGCTTTCAATCAATGCCTGCACATGTTCTATATACATCAGTTAATAAATGCCTCTCTCCCGTTCATCTCTCATACAAATGAAAGGTAAAGGGGCCTCCAGTTTAGCGTTCGTAAGCAGCTGTGTAACATAAGAGGAATGTACATGAGATAGGGTTCAAAATGTTTAAACTGTGAGAAGGGGTGTCATAATATTGTATCTGCAATGATTTCAGTCACACAGATCATAGATGATGTGTCTGTAATCAGGCCACAAGAAGGGTGCAGCAGAAGCCGGTGAGTATTATTCATAGAATGTGATAAGCAAATCAACAGTATTTATCCATAATCTACAGCCCCATCCTCACATAACAGCGGAGATTTGGGGAAAGGAGATGTAATACTGATCCTTGTTTTAATTGTTTAAATTAGGTCAATAAAATTTTGTCCTGAGACCTGATAACCAAACAGTGAGGTGCCCCTCTCACCCTAGTCACATGTAATACCCCGAAAGAGTAAATCAGTACTGAAAGGTTAAGACACATTCTATATATGTCCAGAAGAATCTATTACAGACATCCATTACAGAGTGCTAGGCAACTGCAGAACAAGTACTCTGAAGCCACCCAGACTGTTTTAGCACTGGAACAGACTGGACAGATGTTGTGTTGTGCCCTAATGTCCTGGTAATTCAGGAGTTGTCTCAACTTCACCATCCGGGTTTATGTCCTCCATGCCTTCAAAGGGACGAACTTATCCTGAAAATCTAGTCAGTATCAGGTGGGATTTATTCATTTCCATGAACTTTCCAATGGTAAAGGTCCACTGCAGCCTTGCTGGTCTTTATTTGTTTAAATAAACTGTCCACAATACTACACAAAACTACTGATCTGTGCAATAGTAACTTCATACCCTCCAACATGACCTGTTCCATTAGGTCCAAAATACTCTGCTCCTCGGTTTTCAACTGTCAGTTTCTATGGTTACCACCTTTGTTGAAGAGGCAGATTGTTTTTAAAATTTCAGTTGATTCATTTCACCAGGTGAGTGACAGGTGGAAGCTCAGGCGCGGATTAAATTGTACCTAATGGAATGGGTCATGTTGGAGGGTCTGGTAACATTCCAAACTGTGAGCCCAGTGTATCCTAGCAACACTAGTCATACAACAAACACTTCCAGGTAAGTTCCAACAGCTGCATAACCTTCAGATAGGCTCCTCCTACCTCAGCTCAGGTATAAAGAGCAGAACCTGAACCAGGTGATCACTTCCTTGGTTACCTCACGTATTCCCTGGAGGTTCCAACATATATAATAATGTTCTTGTGATAAATCCCCCCAAATATTTCCAGACATGTTCTCCCAAAACATATAAAACATTTATTAAAATTGCATTTAGGGAGGTCACTCCTGGAGAAAATACAGAATAATAATAAAAATACTACTACTAATAATAAATAATAAGATTTACCTATTAGCATTTAAAAATAAACCTATTTATGATTATTAATAATAATTTACAAGTATAATATATTAAAATAATAATAACAAATATAATATATTAAAATAATAATGATAACAAATATAATATAACATAATAATAACAAATATAATATATATAAAATAATAATGATAACAAATATAATATATATAAAATAATAATGATAACAATGGACCGGAACCTGACTTCTACAAGGGGGCATTTTTTCAATCAGTAGGATCGGAAAACGCCCCCGTGCAAGAATACTGTCCTGGTAACAGGGTTTGACGATGGGGCACATTGTAGAGCACGGGATGGTTTTTAACTCCTTCGTACAATCCAGCCTTCTGCACTGTGTCCGTTTTACGTTGTTGCGGTGCGGAAAGCTGCCGTGATGGCCTCCCCTCACCAATATGGAAATTAGGACGCAGCAGGCATCCGGCATTAGATCTCCGTCACCAGCACTGCGATAGCCGAGGTCTGGATCCGATCCAATATTAATAAACCTATTATACAATGACCCTATTTGCATTTCTAAAAGTAAGCGATTTATAGATTGTTATGGTTAAGTGCAAATCTACACCTCAGTGCAATGTCAGCGCATGCTTCCCCTCATCTCCTTATAGGTCTATAGCAGGATCACTAGTCACTTACCAGAACATTTCTCATTGGGGTCTCTGTTGCTAACTTCCTCACAACCTCCGGGGGTGCAATGGATCCAGCCATCAACCCTAAAGGCAAATAGAAACATTGAGGTTCCTGACATCAATCCTAGCTCTGGAAAATAAACATTCTATAAATAACATAGCTAACTCAGGGTTGCCCACTCTCATGACCACACATTTTAGGGCCAGTGACATCACCTATGTGATGTCACCTATGATGTCACATATGAGGTGGTGCACTGCGTATCTGCATTAGTCCTACCCTGTGTGTTGGGCTACTGATGTACAGCTCTAAGCAGCAAGTATTGGCAGTATCCTACTGCCGCAGAACCAAGGGTAAGTATTGGCTGGCCCTATCAACTCTGGGCCCAGGACAGTAGCCCCGACTGTCACCACCGATGGCGGCCCTGCCGACTCCCAGGACAGCCAGCAAATCTCCCACAATCTTAAGGCCTCAAAGCCCACGTTAAAAC
The DNA here is from genome assembly GCA_011038615.1 of Limnodynastes dumerilii. Classification (NCBI taxonomy): domain Eukaryota; kingdom Metazoa; phylum Chordata; class Amphibia; order Anura; family Limnodynastidae; genus Limnodynastes; species Limnodynastes dumerilii. Next base: position 92,585 of record WWET01001870.1, on the reverse strand, counting down.
TGTAAGTCCTAGTGTAAGTAGATGATGTCATTTGCATCATCAGGCCACGCCCCATTCCTAGTAACACTATAAATTGTAGCAATGATGGGCAGGGGCGGGGCTTCAGGAGCCAATTTGCATAAATCCTGAAATCAAGACCCACCCCACACTGTCATCTCTTACTTCCCTACAAGAGCTCACAGAGGGAAGATATAGAAAGTCAGCAACCCTGAGTTAACTGTATTGGGCCGAATCCAGAATTAAGCACTCACTGGGCTTGTAAATCATCCGCAGCAAAAGCTAAAGTTAAGCATTGAGATGCTAAATTCAGTAAACGTGAGAGCACGTACGACACTTCCATACCCTGGACCCAACCTTCGCCTTTACACATCGACCCCTTCCTGCTTAATAAATAATGGAACGACATAAGCGCTTAACCGAGCCCTTACTGTATGATTTCAATACCTCCCCTCACCCACCCTGCTTACACAATATAAACATGGTCGATCAGCGAGCCACACTGTTGAAAAGGCTCAGAGAGCGCAATCAAGAATTGTTTGCAGTGCATTCCAATACCTCCAATGCGCAGAACGCCTGCACGCATTCGGAATGCATAAATAAGCCGTTTTGCATCATTCTGGATTCGGTCCATTGACTGCACTGATAATGTTATACATTTTTGCATGAAAGACTTTTAAAACTTTAAAAAAGTAGGATTTTATACATCCCTGTTTGCAGGGGAGGTCAATTTCATCTGTTGCAGGCATAGTTGATTGATGAGGTTTCCTAGCCCATGTCTAAATAATAGTGTAAAAGTAAAGCTGGACGACACTATTCTTATTTTACTGCTGTCTAATCTGTTTTTGTTTTGAGGGGGTTTTATTTTTTGCACATGTGATATAAAAATATCAGAAAATTTTCAATAAAAAACATGATTTAAAAATAAAATAAAATAAAAAGAGTAAATCTGGTCAGTATCTATGTGCAATAAGAAAAGTATTCTCTCTGCATGCAAAGAATAACATTACTCCCTGAAATTCAACAAATTCCCATTAGATCTTCTCTTATTTTTCAACAACACTTTTGTGACTGGCTGGATCTTTGGACAGGAAAACACCTACTGATGTGGCAAAAGATATTAAAATGAAATGGAGATTTAGCTACAATAGTTAAGTGTGCCTGCAATGGGAAGGAAAAGGTTAGCCTATTCATGCCTCCGTGTTAATCAAGTTGCTAAAGAGGTTTCTTTTTTGTTAAGTTACATTATACATACCAGAGGTGAGAGTAGAGGTGCGGGAAGCAAAGTCTGGCTGTCCCAAAGCATCAATATACATCGTAGGGGTCCCGTACACACATGTGCATCTGTTTAACATTGACAGAACAGCATATAAAAATGACAGTAGTAACACACTGGGGGCCAATCAGTCTTCACTACATGCCTGCTTGACTGTATACACAGAGAGGTTCCTGCTGGACTGTATACACAGAGAGGTTTATGATTGTCCACACAAGTATACAAGGAAATAATAAGTGCATGCATGTGTGCAGATTAAGACGGAAACATATAATAGGAAGAATACAGTATTTTAAATATGAAGGCTCTAACTCAGGGCCAGTTTACCAAGCTTTCCAGTTTACATGCCATAGTATGATATCCAAGCAGTCAAAGAAACAGATCTATAGGTGTCAGAATAGGGATGAGGAGGAGGCTTGGCCCCAAAATGGGAAGGAGGCACGTTATATATTATAACACAAGTCTTCCTGAGCCAGGAATAACAACATCGGAACTAAGGGCCGGATCCAGACTTGCGACCGACAGGTCACTAACGCACGCAAGTTGGGTAAGTGTCCTGCTTTGACTGGAGGGCGCATGTGCCCTCCAGATGTTACGCTAGGGTTACGAATGTGACCCTAACGTAGCAAAAATCGTACAAATGGGCTGTGCTTCCCCTCTGCCCGCGGGCGGGGGAAAGCATGCAAAATGTACAGTGTGGGAGGGGGCTCCCACACTTGTGCGGAAAAGCAGTCGTATGGACCGCTGATCCGCGCGAGCACTTTAAGGCAGGCTTATGGCAGCGTAAGAGAGGTGAGTGACAGGGGTGTGCACTTCCCCTCTCGTACGGACAGACCTTTACACGTTTGGAGAACGTGTGGAGGTCTGGATTCGGCCCTAAATCAGAAACATTTCCAACAGTCATTTACATAGGATCACAGTAATTACTTCTCATTGGAAATGGCTTCTACCAGAGCGCGAGCTTCAAAGCTTGGAGAAGGTAAAACCAGCGTAGTACCATAGACGCCCATCATAAGACTGCCAATCACAGAGCCCATGCAGTGAAATAGAGGCACTGGAAGGGCGATACGCACTCCCTAGAGGAGGGACGGGGAAGAGAGTCAGCTCTGGTGGTTTGGTTAGATAAAACCATGTGTAAAGGGTATGTTCTGCCTCTCACCTTCTTCCAGTTGAAGCCAAACCTCATCCCTATAATAGAGGCATTGTTTACAATGTTATGGTGGCTGAGAGTGGCTGCTTTGGGATGTCCAGTCGTTCCCTAAGACAGAGCAGAGTAAGAGACGTGTGTTATTCCTATACCACATGGTTTTAGATTCAATGGGCTGGATCCAGACTTAAGTAAGAGCTTGAAGTTAGTTACTCCTGGGCTAAACCGTGTTGATTTCAGGGGGAGTCAAGTTAGTTGTATTCTTTGCATGCAGGGATATATCTTTGAATAGCTTTACTATCACACTGTTATTTAGACTTGGGATAGGAAACATCACCTCTCAACTCTAATACTGTTTGCAACAGATGAAATATGACTCCCCTGCAATCAACATGGTTTAGCCCAGGAGTAACTAAGTTCAAGCACATACAAGTCTGGATCCAGCCCAATGTATGTAATAATAGCTATATTAGTGACAAAAACAACTAGCTAAATTAAAATGACTCCTTTACATTACAATATCATATACAGAGACTATCATTATTTACATTTACATCATTTCATGCGGTTGACGAGAAAATGATTGATTTTTTTTCAGTATATATTAATACCCCGATTGGGTCAATTATTGTGCAGTTTATGGTAAGGATCGAGACGCCAAGAAAACGTTTGAGGCTCTAACACGATAATCAGAAGGGTCTATCCTATTAAAATTAGTAAAGTGGCACACTTGAAATTCTGGAAACATTACAGAATAGATTACTGAAATCTATACATAAAGAATAGTTGGATGTGCTACAAAATGGCATTGTAGTAGTTGGCAATAGTCAATGACCGGTCATGTTACAGCACCAAGCTCATGATAAATGCAAACGTGATGATTAATGGGAAATAATTAGTATGATCAAGTGAAAGGTGGAAAACAGAAGGGAACAGTAACTGGATCTCACAGATGTGAACTGGATATTAATGGGATCATCACAGGACAAATACTTCTGTAAATCTTGCAGCTGCTTCACATACTGTGTACTCCCAGCATCCATCACTTCCTGATACTGGAAAGCACCTGGATACTTCTGCTCCAAGGTTATGACTATGCGTAGCTCTGGGAGTCTGCAGAGCAGGAGAAGGGAGAGACAAGGTAAAACATTCCGACCCCTTAAGACAATTCTAATCAATCTCTGGTACTATAAGCCCCAGCATGCTCCAACAGCCTAGGCAAAACCCATACCAAACAAAGCATGATGGGACTTGTAGTTTCACAGCACTTAAAGTGACACAGGTTATCTATTCCTGCCAGTGACAATGGTTTACTGTTGTGCATTGTCCTGTGCTGAATTCAGCTTGTCCTGATAACAGCAAACCAGAGATCAAGACGAAAAGTCCTTTAATTAAGATTAGGGGCGGTGGATTAATCAGTGTGGAAAAGTACTTCAACAAGAACTGAGTAGTGTAAAATAATTAAAAAAATATAAAACATAGTAAGTGATCTATATATTTATCTTTATTTTTGGTCACCCCAAACATCTTTCCAATGCCCCATGATGTCTAAATGCATCTCTGCTCATATCAAACTTGTAACAGATGAGGGGAGCGTCCCGGAGCATTCATCTGGTGTTCTCTCAACCAGCTCTGAGTATAGTGATAGTCGAACTCGCCAACTTTTTATTTCTTTACTCTGGGGGGTCCCAGAGATGGGAAACAGAGGACAGAATCCAGTTCACGTCACTAAACCCTGCAGCATTGTGGAAGCAGGAGGTGGAGCTACAATTTGATTAAAGCAAATACAAGATTTAGGGAGCGCTGCATGGCATTACACACCTATCACCATAATCTTGTATAATATAAATGTAATTAAACAACTGTCAGTGCTCTGTATAATTCTCTATAACAGTATAACATACATAAACACTTACACAGATAGGATAAAATAACATGAGGAGAGATGAGGGACATACACTTACGTCTTGATGCTGATACCTCCTGCTGGAGAATTCTCTATCTCTGGACAGATCTGTCTTAGAAGTTCATAGTATTTCTGTGTTTTAAACTGTGACGGGAAGACAAGAGCGGAGCATCCAACCTGAGGAGGGGGAGGATTGGTGAGTGCGGGGACAGTGACGTCACATGGAATTAAAGGTAAGAGAACAAGAACAATAAAATACAACAAAGTTACTGAGATGACAAACTCCTGATTACAACTAAAGCCGGGTACACATTGGATTTTTTTTAAATGGCTATTATGCTAACCACACGATAACCAATAGTCAGGGTCTGCGTTCAGATGTGTAAGTGTGTATATAGCTCGTGCGCAGTGAGTCATGACATGCGGAATGCCTTATACCGCTTTCACACTCAGCTTTGGACCCGGGAATAACCTTGTTCGGATGTCGATGTGAACGGGTCAACCTGGGTCTGTTGTCCTAGGTCCACAACCTTGGTCGATACCAGGGTTATTCCCAGGATGCCCTAACCCGTGCTGCAGTGTGAAAGGGGGAAACCGGGTTATTCAATCTGGGTTACATTAAAAACATGTATATTGGGGGATGTGGAGCACTGTCTGCCTCAGACACGGGTCCAGTGTGAAAGGCTACAACCCAGGATTTACCCAGGTTGTAGAATCAGTTTGCATAACTGCAGCACTGCTATAACCCGTGTTGATTATCCCAGGGGAGACCTGGGATTTGGGTGTAAGTGGGCCATATAGCAGCTGTAGGTGCTAACTCTGACCTGCTCCACAGCGAGGAAAAGGAGAGGAGGAGAGACCCGGGACACAGTGGCTTTATGTTCAGCATTGCACCCCTTTATATTGCTGTCATGTTTTAAATATCAGCGTTATGACTGGGCCCTGTACCATGCTGACCCCTTATGTCCAGCCTCCATTGTCTGCCCCTTTAAATGTCCAGCCTCCATGTCTGCCCCTTATGTCCAACCTCCATTATCTACCCCTTATGTCCAGCCTCCATTATCTGCCCCTTATGTCCAACCTCCATGTCTGCCCCTTATGTCCAGCCTCCATTATCTACCCCTTATGTCCAGCTTCCATTATATGCCCCTCGTGTCCAACCTCCATTGTCTGCCCTTATATGCAGCCTCCATTGTCTGTCCTTATAGCCAGCCTCCATTGTCTATCCTTATGCCCAGCCTTCATTGTCTGCCCCATATGTCCAGCCTCTGTTACTTACCTTTGATATCCCTTCCTCCGCGACGCTTCCTCTCTCTGGCGCTCCCTCTCTCAGTCTGCCGGCGGTCACGTGGTGCGGGCGCCCTGTAGAGACAAATCTGTTTCTAGAATGGCAGTGACCGCATAGTTTTGGTCACTGCCATTCACAGTAACAGGTTTCGTCCTACAGGGCTCCCATAAGAGCCCTGTATTAGCTGTACTGTGCAGTGTAAAGGCTTTACAAAAAACAACCCACAACTTTGTCCCGAGAGTCTGATCTCTCAGGACAAGTTGTGAAGCGGTAATCAGGACACTTGGGAGGCGTAATCAACTGTTTGGCCACCCCTGGCCTACATGACCTACTAGCATATAAAGGGGCTAACATAACGGTCAATGCATTGTATTTATTAATTAACATAGCAGATATCTCTAAAATAATGGGAAGATGGGAACAGACACTTACGTCTTGCTGTTGATACTTCCTGCTGGAGAATTCTCTATCTCTGGACAGACCTGTCTTAGAAGTTCATAGTATTTCTGTGTTTTAAACTGTGACGGAAAGACAAGAGCGGAGCATCCAACCTGCGGAGGGGGAGGATTGGCGGGGACAGTGACGTCACATGGAAGTGTACTAATTACCAATAAACAGGGTAAGAAAACAAGAACAATAAAATACAAACAAGGGGGTAGATCCAGAACTACGTGTGCCGTACGTTTATTCGCGTAGCATATTTTCGTGCGCTTAAATTTGTTACACTCCCCTCGGCACACCCCTTGAACATACGTATTTTGTCAAGATACGCTTCTCCAAACCCTACCTTAACTTTTTCCTACGTAACCGCAGTCATACGCACACGTACGTATGGGCTGAACGAATTTACGCAGCTAAGCACGCCCATACTGTACACTTTATATACAACCCCCCGCCTACTTCACGTATTTCAGACGTATTTTGGACGCACGTAAAATTGGCACGCCCACACGTAAGTATTTACGTGACACATACGTGAATGGCACATACGTTCACAATTACGCTACGATACTGTGCGTATTTTCTATGGTGCGCATGTGCAGTACTTACAAAAACGCGATTTTACGTCTCCGCCACGCGTAAATTTGCTCCGAATCGTTGTTCTGGATCAGGCCCAAAGAACTTAGGGGCTGATTCAGAGCTGTACTTACACTTATTTTTTTAGGTGTAAGTGTAGACCTGAGCAATACAATGTCGAACTGCAATGGGAGGCAAATTTAAATTGTGAAAGCAAAATTATATTTAAGAGGTGAAGTTTCTTAGCTCAACTCTGTTTTAAAGATTAAACATAAAGCTATGCAGTATTTGAGTTCAGTGTGCAAAAATACTCTGCAGGTAAAAAATGTAAGATTAATTAGCACCCCTTACTTTGCAAAATGGTGTAGCTGAGCTCTACACTTACACCTGATTTACCCCCACTCCCAAACTCTGAATCCAAACCTTACTGAGATCAGAGGGAGCCGGGACACAGAGCGGAGGAGAGAGCCGGAACACAGAGCGGAGGAGAGAGCCGGGACACAGAGCGGAGGAGAGAGCCGGGACACAGAGCGGAGGAGAGAGCCGGGACAAATCAGGGATACAAAGTGGAGTGGGGGAGAGAGCTAGGGCACAGTAGGGACACAGAGCGGAGGAGAGATTTAGGACACAGTGGAGACACAGAACGGAGGAGAGAACCAGGTAAAGTTATGGTAGGCTCTAGAAGTTCATCCGAGCAAGGGGGGTGGTAAACCTGTGAACGCGCGGGTATGTGTATATTGTGACCTATGATTACAAATCCCTTCATATCTGTTGCTCTTCCGGGGCCGTATTCAGAGATCCGTGTGGCGACCGGACTGCAAATATACGCACGGCCGATGCAGGCCAAACCCCCTCCCAAGCATGACACTTCCCTCTCTCGGCTGTGCTGTCGGTGACTTCCACCGCCATAGACCATTTGTAACTTTCCGAGTGCATTCCTGTGCGTATATGTCCTCCGTACGTGCGATTCATGATAGTCACGCCCACTTCGCTTCATTTAAATGCCATTTTTATTAAAATTTTCCTGTGCGTACATTTGCGTCACATATCGTGCGATTCACAGGTCCATGCGTTAGGGACTTCCTCACGTATAATCCGCGTTAACTACGTAAATAAAGTTACTACGCATGCGCAGTTGGTCAGATCCTAAAAATACGCACGGGACTCGCGTAAATACGGATCTCTGAATACGGCCCCTAATCTCTTGATCCTGCTCTGTGAGACCTATTGTATATCCCTTCTGGCTGCTTCACTCAGAGACTGGCAGTAATGTCTAGGTGGACGAGGAAGATATTACTTGTGGAAGCCTCAGCATAATCCTGCACTCCATCAATATGACAGGTTTACCTCATTTCATTTTTATAGGAGAATAAAGTCATATTAACATTCTGTCCATCACAGCTGCTTCGCCCATTCAGTCTGTTATATTGCCCATGATGGAATTCTCTCTCTATGGCCCTGATTCAGAGCTGCACTTACACCTTTTTATAGGTGCAAGTTCAGAACTGAGTAATACCATGTTGAACTGCGAGGGGAGACAAATTTAAACGGTGAAAGCAAAATTAGAATTGAGAGGTGAAGTTTCTAAGCTCAACTCTATTTTATAGATTAATCATAAAGCTATGCAGTATTTGAGTTCTATGGGCAAAAGTAAAGTATTTTCCCTGCATGTAAAAGATTTAAAATGAATTAGCCCCCCCTTACTTTACAAAATGGTTTAGCCGAGCAGTACACTTACAGCTGTTTAGCCCCTACTACCAAACAGCCCCAAAGAGTCTAAAAAGAATAATCATGTGTAGCTGACATCCATATCCCTTGGGCACTGCAATACGTAGATAGAACCAGTGGTCGAAGTGGAAATTTAGATGTGGCGGTATGAAAACAGAAATAATAGAAGTGAATGGAGATTTATAGCTTTTCAGTTAAATCTGTGGGAGAAGTGATGGTATGGCATAACCCATATACCCCCTCACTTCGAGCCCTGGGTAGAACTATTAGAAAACTCAAAGAATTAATGGAGCACCACAGAAATATCATTAAAGGTGTTACAACTCATACCTTATATAACCATTTTACAAAGTGCCATGGTAATGATCACAAATGTGTCCCAGTATGTATTGAACTCGTCTCACTAACCGATAGAGGTGGTAATAGATACACCAAATTATGCCAATGCGAGGCATTTTGGTTATTCAAATTTGTTACATTGATTGGCTACCTTCAAGTTACTGGAAATAATGACTCCTAGATCCCTTTCCTCCTCAGTAGATTCTAATGTAATGCCATTAAGGAAATATTGAGCCTTTGGGTTCTTATGTCCTAAGTGCATGATTTTGCATTTTTTGCCATTAAACTGCAGTTGCCACACTCTGCCAAGGCAGTGATCCGGTGATCCGGTCTGACATCCACTACCAGAGAGAGCCGACACGTGTTTCGCAGTGCTTCGTCAGGGCAAAGCCCATAAGACACAAGCAACTCTTCATTTTTATTAACATAGCCCCAACATTTAAGATGACTGAATCAACTTTAGAGGTTGCCTATGCCTGGTTTAGTGTTAATGGATTGGATTCAGTGTTTGAAAATTAAATGGAAACCAGTTGGAAAGTTACACCTGAGCAAAACCATGCTAAATTATAGGGGAGGCAAATTTCATCTGTTCTAAACAGTATTGGAGTTGAGAGATGATGTATCCTAGCACAAGTCTAAATAACAGTGTGAGAGCAAAGCTGGTCAGTACCTGTGTGCAATAAGCAAAAGCAAAGCATTCTCCCTGCATGCAAAGAATAATGGGGTAGATCCAGAACTACGTTTGCCGTACGTTTATTCGCGTAGCGTTTTTTCGTGTGCGTACCTTCTATACACTCCCCTAGAAACACCCCTTGAACGTACGTATTTTGTCAAGATACGCTTTTCAAACCCTACCTTAACTTTTGCCAACGTAACCGCAGTGATCCGCACACGTACGTATGGGCAGCACGTATTTACGCAGCTAAGCACGCCCATACTGTATACTTTAAATACAAACCCCCGCCTACTTAACGTATTTCAGACGTATTTTGGACTCACGTAAAATTGGCACGCCCACACGTAAGTATTTACGTGACACATACGTGAATGGCCCATACGTTCACAATTACGCTACGTTACTGTGCGTATTTTCTATGGTGCGCATGCGCAGTACTTACCGAAGGGCGATTTTACGTCTCCGCCACGCGTAAATTCGCTCACAAGCGTTGTTCTGGATCTGGCCCAGTGTGTGTTTGCTTCCCCTTAATATTAAAAATGGTTTAGTCTAGGTGTAACTTTCCACCTGTATTCCTCTTACTTTCACATCCAATATGTTTTATGAGCTATGGCTGTAGGGTTTGTGAATAAAAACTGTTAATGACATGGAGGTTGACACGCATGTATTCCAATCACTATTATATTATTATAATCAGACAGTTAGGGTAAAGATTTAGCTACATTCAGTGTAACATACCTTCTTGAGAACGTATTCCAGTTCTTTTGACTGATACGCTGGATTCACAGATACCTATAGATGGGACAACATTATTATATGTGGAAGGCGATAATTACAAGTAATTTGGTTCCTATGTTACACATCTACAGTGTACGACTATAGGACAAAAACTCTTATATTTATCCCATGTATGGGTAAATTGGCTGTGGGGAAGGGAGGGTTGGGGTAATGGAAGGGAAGGGGAGAGTTAAAATTAGGGAAACAGTTGGAGTAGTTTTTCATCTTACCTATGGTAGCACTGCGTTCAGGGCTCCGGAGATCGATTGCTATGCCTCATCGAGGCATAAGCAATCGATATCCCAGCCAATTCGGAACTGTCAAAATAAGGCCGATCGCAACGAGGACCCACACTGTAATGCACCTCTTCCTTTAAATAATGCTCCCTCCTCTATGCTTTGATATACCTGAAAGCTGTTATCATATCACATCCCCCCTCACCATTATGATCCCAGCTTTGGCCGTGGCATACTGCATCACGATCCATTCATAGCTATTCGGCCCCCACATTCCCAGGCGGTCTCCTTTCTTCAGTCCTAGAGCTAACAGCCCAGCAGCCATGGTCTCCACCTGAAAGAGACAACACCTGTCAGTCTCCTCTTATAACGGATTGCATACATAACATACAGCCTCCGTTCATTACCAGAAATGTACAGCTGAGGAGTCACATAATCCATTATAGAAGCACAACTCTGCGTCTCTCTCCTCCTCCCAGCTCAGAGGAACGGGAAGAGAACCGGACAATGTTCACACAGATTCAAACACAAGAACATTCCGAAGATTGTGAAACAACAGCACTAACTACATGACAGCTACAGTCCAACGCACAGGGATGTCACAGGGGTACTACCACGAAAAAGTCCACATTTTATTAGACGACCATAAAAAAAAAAAATACTGTTGTTTTGGTGGAAAATCATATAGCTTCAGAAGGGAGATTGCATCTAGAAGAAGTTTCTAGAAGAAGATCCCGACGTAGAGACAGTGCCCCGAAAAGTGGCGGATATTAGATTATAGAGTAATTCTGTCCCCTATGTTCAAACTTTGCCCAAAGCTAACTGCCCTCCCTTAACCCTTACCTCATGTCTACACACAGCACCAGATCCTGACCTCCGTGCGGTTACTGGAGGTCAGGAGGTCAAGAGGGGGTGTGAACCGCTGTCACTCCCCTCTCTCACGCGCACTTAAGATGGGTAATGCCGCCATAAGGCATCCTTAAGTCACTCCAACCGCTGATCCGCACAGAAGTACTAAATCCCAACCAGACTGTACAATTTAAATGCCCGCCCACCTTGCGGAAATTAGGCGCCCTGTAGGACGGATCTCCAGGCATATGAAGCTAAGTTCCGTTGCCTGAAGATCCGCTGAGAAACATATGTCAGGCGCATGCGCACTTCTGTCCAGACACTTGGCTTACGCACTTTGCGTGTTTAAATCGGTTATCAGACGGAGGTCAGGATCTGGTCCAGGGTCCGGATTCACAGATCCGGTGAGTTAGGTGCGGACAGACCCACATCTAACTCACCCGCCCTGCCCCCATCCCGCCCCCCTTTTTAAGTAACTTATGCCACTTATGAGTGCCAAAGGGCTACCTTAACTATTCGTGCAATGATTAGACTGCTTCTTAGGTGTGAATCCAGCCTCATAATCCTAACTTTCCCAAGATGGCTGCTCTACAGGTTGTTGCATTCATGATATCTTTATAAATCAAGAGTCCCAATTTGGAGAAACTGATTATCACTTCTAATAGTATGTCGGGTACCTACTGGTTAATAGCAGTGTGATGGGTCATTTTCTTTCTTTTGTTTGTGTATAGATTACCCCAAGCCTTTCATGCACCAGATCATATAAACCTATACACTGATCTGAGCGACCATCATGTTCTGTAACATTATACGGAAGCAATCTGGGATCAGCAGTTGACCCACAGAAGCTATTTGGGAGGTTATAAGGTGGGGGGGGCCTCTTGGTGAGTAAACACATGATTAATGACCCAGTACAGATACTCCTGTTTAGAATTAGGACCACCTACAGCAGAAAGGCCGTGAAAGTGGCTGGTGGCTTATCATATATTTGCAAATGTGTGTAACCATTATTTTCTGATAGAATGGCAGGGTAGCTACTGGTTAATAGCAGACTGCTGGGGTATTTCCTTTCCTTCTTTTTATATAGATTACCCCAGCATTTCATGCACCTGTTTATATTAACCTATAAAGTTATTAGAACAACCTCCATTTTGTGTGATACCATTATATTGCACCAGAGAGCTGCCACAGTCCTGACTATGCCTATATTTGTACCATATACTGTATTAAGATGTTGGACTAGATGTTAACATACTGTATCCTATAACTGGACGATCTGATGTATGTTTTGTTTCTATATTTCTGTTATTGCTCTAATAAAGTTTATTAAAAAAAAACCAAAAAAACAAAACAAGATATTTCCATTCTATTACCCTTACCCTCCCCTTCCCTGCAGCCTGAACCTAACCCTCCCTTACCTGCAGCCTGAACCTAACCCTCCCTTCCCTGCAGCCTGACCCTAACCCTCCCTTCCCCACAGCCTGACCCTAACCCTCCCTTAGTTTATTAAAAAAAAACCAAAAAAACAAAACAAGATATTTCCATTCTATTACCCTTACCCTGCCCTTCCCTGCAGCCTGAACCTAACCCTCCCTTCCCTGCAGCCTGAACCTAACCCTCCTTTCCCTGCAGCCTGACCCTAAGTCTCCCTTCCCCTGCAGCCTGACCCTAAGTCTCCCTTCCACGCAGCCTGACCCTAAGTCTCCCTTCCCCGCAGCCTGACCCTAACCCTAAAGCTCCCTTTCCATGGCTCTAACCCTCCCTTCCCCAGAGCCTAACCCAAACCCTCCCCCTAACACTAAAAGTCCCCAGCAGGTCTGGCAGTGCTTCCGAAAATGAATGGGTGAGTATGCTAATCTAACAAAATCTAAAATGGTAGCTATTCAAAATAGGGACAGCCGAAAATGAACTTTCGGATGTCTCTACTTCGGAAAGCCACCTATCGTTGCAGGAACTCCCACTGCTAATGCTGTACACTGTAATACCAAGTCACACAAACTTGCTAACAGAACCCGGTCCCTCATGCTCTTAAGTCTGGATAGGATGAAATACACTCTGATTGGGTAGTATGGATGCATGCATATGCACAGTACTGAGGGGAAACCGGAGGTCAGGATCCATCCGTTGTCTGTACTAGTATATGGTACATTCTGTGTCTCTGTTCTTCCTCTATATTCATCTATCTCTAGGAGCCTCCTCCCTGTGTCTTCCCCCTCACACACGCTCTATCCCCAGTCACATACATCTTGGCTTAGCTGGCTGAAGGTTTTCCTCTTGGCTTCTTGCACCACCACCACGGCCTCTTCATCCGGGATCCGCTGGGTGGTGTCATACAGACATTGCTGCATAGTCCTGCTGGTCAGCGGCAGATGAGATGTTCCGCTGACATAACTAGTGGAGGTGACAGGTCTTGGAGGTGGAGTATCTGAGAGAAGCGCGCTGTGGAGCAGAGGACAGAGTATTAATGGAAGATCAGTCACATACTACATCATTGTGGCCAGACACACATGCTCAGTGAATTACATACTCAGAATCAGCTGTTTTGAGTTCTTCTGGATTCAGTCCCATGTTATTGAAGGGTTTCTGAATGTAGCCGGGTGAATAGCTGTTTAAGTGAATAGCTTAATGTAGTGATAGCTCAGACATGTTATAGAGGCTTTCAAAGGATGAGCATGACAATTCATGCATACACACGGACAAGATTTACCCGCGAGATCTGTGAGGTTTTTTTTATCTTCCATTAAACCCAACAACCGCCCTTCCTTTTACATATCTTTTTTAATATGTCCACCACAACGTCAGGAAAGAGGCACTGGACAGACGGGCTGCACATACACTTCTATTTGGCGACGACGATTTACACAAGCGGCGTGCGTAAATCAGGCTTTGCAAGAGCACTGCGCACCCTCGCACCAGATGCTACGCATCAAAACTGAACATAAGGAATTGGTTTACATATATTCAGAGTTCCGTACGTCAGGGCATGACAGCCCTCGGGACACAGCGTGGGAGGGGGAGGAATTTCATTTGTACAGCAAAATTGTTGCAATTGATATGGAATCGCTGGTTGTATTCTAGCTACTACACAGGTGTTAGATCTATGTCTGAGACCTTATTTCTTCCACCCCGTACAGATGCACATTATAGTTCTGCTGCCCTTCTAGCCTCTGTGACTCCTAGTTTTCTCTAGCCTTCCTCCTTTTCTCTTCCTTTTGCACCTCTGGGGCCAGCTGTACTAAGCTGCAGGTTTGGAAAAGTGGAGATGTTGCCCATAGCAACCAATCAGATTTAAACTGACATTCTCTAGTATGTAAAAGGAAAGTGAGAGCTAGAATTTGGCCCCTGATGTTTGATGACAACCTACTTTTTTTAATCACCTTTATTACTATTTTAACCATTACCGGTCTTCCCCTCCCCGAGCTGCACTATATATACAGGATGCAATGACCGGTCACACTTAGTAATACAGCTCATATACCTTGTGCACCTTGTTCATTCATTGTCAATTAGTGTGAAGCTGCAATTTATGCTATTTGCAAAATGCAAAGTGTACTTGCTGGTATGGGGTGTTGTATTCGTTTGTCATTTTGGAAAAAACTATAAAAATGCAAGATTTAAAAAACAAAACAAAAACAACAGTGTTGCAGATGCACAGTTTTCAAGTGAGAACCGGGAGAAGGCTGTATAATCACATCCATGCTGCACTTCATCGGTTATCAGAACGCATCGGTCGCAAGGTGCTGTACACCTAGATATTCCTGTATTCCAAGAAGGTAAAAAAAACACCCTGCTAATTAAGCAATAAACACCACATACTCATTAATTGCTTAAATACGATAGTGTAGCACCCAAAACAGAGTTTGTCATTTTAAAATGAAATTTGAGACGTGGCACTTATATTCTCCTGATATAATGGCGTAAATATAGAAAAATCCATTGCGCTTAGTGGTACAAACCGGATTGTCCTGATTGGAGCATAGGATGAACGGTATGTTCTGTCACTGCTTTTCTACTATGCAGAGGGTGGAGGGTATAAGGGGCTTCCTAGTACAATAAACGGACATGCCCCTTCTATAGCATGGTCACAACTCGTCCGACTCCAGTATTAGGGGGAATGATGTAGATGGAGGGCTGTATTCAGAGATCCGATTTTACGCCGAGTTGTGTGCGTATTTTTAGGTACGTTTTATCTGCGCATGCGTAGTAACTTTATTTAACATAGAAAGAGATGGCAGATAAGAGCCACATGGCCCATCCAGTCTGCCCAGCTGTTTGCTTAAAATTACCCTGACTATTTACCTTCAATTTATTTTAAGATTTAGGATATCCTTATATTTATCCCAAGCATGTTTACACTGTTCTACTGTGTTACCTCAACCCCCTCAGATGGGAGGCTATTCCACTTATCTATCACCTTTTGGGCCTCATTCATTAAAAACGATTTTGGGCCGCGATTTTACATCGCTGCGATTTTGCCGCGATTTTAAAAATAAATGTTTCAAATTCATTAACCCGCGATTTGTTTCAAACACAGGCAATGCTCCGCGATGTTTAAAGGGCTTAATCGCGGTGATTTTCATTAGAAAACCACCGCGATTAGCCCTTTAACTAATCGCGGCAAATCGCCTGACATTGAAAAACCCTCAAGCCGTAGCCATGCTGTATTGATAATTCTATCAGCACAACATGGTTTGACTTGTAACCATGCAGCGCTGCGTGTACAGTGTAAAAAAACAAAACAAAAAAAACCGCAAGACATACATTAACCACTATGTTGCAAAAATAAAGTATGCATGTAAAAAATATATTTTCCTAACTAACAATGTCCCCTACATGAGTGCACTTACCTTAGGTGGTCCTCTCTCCTAATGTAAGTAAAGTGTGTGCAATGTATCGTGTGTATAAAATAATAAAAAATATTTTTACATTCACCATTTGATGTCCGCATCTTGGGAAGCCTTCAAATGTTCTTTTTCAGATGTCTTCTAGTCTTTTCTTGCAGCTTGGACCATCTTCTCCTGTTGACACGCAGCTGAAGATGTTCTTTCCTCCATCGCGGCATCTTCTTATGACGATCAGGTCGCTAGGGGGCACTGTTTTTATACTACAGGTGACGTCAGTTACATTG
>WWET01001870.1:47083-64094 GCA_011038615.1 Limnodynastes dumerilii | reverse complement strand
CCGGCGTAAGGAAGGGGCCATACGCCCGCACAGGGGGAGTGCCAGGGGGAGTCAGCAATGTAACGCTGAGTGTTAGTACGCTCAGCGCTACATCGTACCTCTGGATCAGGCCCCAGCTCATTAACAGCAAGAACACTAAGGATAAAGTACTGTCAGCACACAGACCATAAACACAGCCACAAGCCAAAAAAACCACAAAATGTATATAGTGGGCGCTCAGGTAAATATAAAGTGCAACAAATTGAGTAAAAAAGTGTCTGTTGATTCCTTAGAAATGTATAGTACCTAAAAAGTGACTCTAGTTGCCAAATGACTGTGGTGACACCAAAAGTTCAAGAAAAAAATTGATTAATTAAAAAAATTTAATAAAAAGAAAAATGTGAACAAATATAAAAAGAAAAAAAATTGCACAAATAATCTCACTGCATATAATCCAGAACACTGCAAAACAAAAAATATATCACAATGGATACTAATATAATATTTGCAAGTCTCACATCAAAAAAGGTTCAGAATGGAAAGATGAAATGGTCTTACAGTTTGGATGAATGAATGAGAATGTCCAGAATACGCAAAAAACGTCAGGGCTTGTTCACATGTGGTCCCGACTCAATTGGCGGAGTTATTGAAAAAAAAATTTTGACGGAAAAAATATGACGCTATCGCCGGTCATTTAGCGTAAAAATGACGCAAATTCAATAGGTTTTTTATCGCTGCGAAAAAAGAGCAGACAGTGAAGAAGAAATTTAGCACAATTAAAAAAAAAAAACTTTTTTGAACGTTGCATTTCACTTCCTTCTAGCAGGAATTGCCGGGCATAGTTGCGATGTTCAAAAAAGTTTTTTTTTTTTTACCAAGACACCTGCGCAACGGCCCCTGGCATCCATGGGCATGCTGATGCTTGTAGTTCTACAAGCATCAGCATACCCTGTCGGGGCACAAGACAGGGCATCATTAAAAATCCGCTCCTCTCATAGGGGCGAATTTTTAATTAACGCTATCGTTAAAAAAAGGCGTATTTTTAACGCTTCAAAATAATTGAATAGCAAAAAAAATACCGCCCGTTATTTTGCAAAAAATAGCGTTATAAAAACGCTTTTACCTCAATTGCTTCGGGCCCAGTGTGTAAATAGTGTCAATGGGCCTGATCCAGACCTACGCTACTAATATACCCTCGTGCATAGCGTATTTACGCCAGCGTACCTATGAAGCACTCCCCTAGACACTCCCCTCGGTCGTCCGTATTTATGCCGTCATACGCTGACCAAGCCCTACCCTAACTTTTCTGAGCGTAACCGCGGGCGTCCGTAGTCTGCATGCGTAGTTACGACGCTTAACACGCCCATACTGTACAATTAACATGCCCCATCCCACCTCCGAAGCGCAATTACGGGTGTCATATGGCTTGCACGCCCCCTTCATTCGTAGTTACGCTGTTAACCTTAGTCTCGTAAGTACATTCAGATTTTCTGGTCGTAACATCTGCTGGGCGCATCCGCAGAACATGCAAAACAACATTTTTACGACTACGCCGAGCGTAAAAACGCAAGCAGGCGTAGATCTGGATCAGGCCCAATGTTCCGTTTTTGTAATAAAGCAATAAATCTGGCTTAAACTTCAATTCCTAGTTGGTCTCACTGTTGTTCTATAGCTACAAAGGAAAAAAAAATGTGTGAAATCTGTAGCATGGATATTTATTTATAACAATATAAAACATATAAATAGAATAAAATACAAACAAAAAACCAAACCCCCCCAGGGGGGGAGCTCCGTACCGAATCAGTCCTTCAACTTAATTGCAGTTTGCTAACTTACGATGCCAGCAGGTGGCCCAGGTGCATATTTTGGCACCAATCACTTGTTCCTCCAATGTGGGGGCCATAGTGATATAAGTAAGATGGGTTCCCATTATGTATCTACAGTTCATTTACAGGTTATGCACCGCTTCTAGAAGCTGAGGCTACCATAGTAAATACAGAAATTGTATATAAAGGAAATAAGGAACATAAGCTACAAGAGATGCCTTAAAACGCAAGATGAATAAACATTAGGGCAGTGACGGAGTTTCGGAGAGGCAGATGACAATCAGCTCCTCATAACGTCACCTGTTTCTCCATTATTTCTCTCAGTTTGAATTTTTGTACCTGAAAAAAGATGAGAAAAATAATATACACATTTATAGGAGACAAAACCTAGTTCAGATATAAACATTATACCATAAATGTCTATTTAACCCCTCATATTGCAATTTCACTCTCAAGCAACATATATTTAGCATTTCTTTCTTTTATTTTTTTGTCATAACATGAACACTTTTATCTGTTTCCGGGCAGAGGAGCTCTGAGACCTCATGTAATGATTGCTTGCTGTAGTCCTAATATGGACCATTAGACAAAAAAATGTTCAAATACTTGCAACATAAAAGGGTTAATATCTACTGCTTCAACAAACAAAGTAGTAATGTTGGGCGCTAAAACTCTTTTTTAATCGCTTGGGCAAACTCAGAAGATTGTGCCACCTCTATCACACTAAGAAAACAGAGAGGTTTCTACTTATATCACAATACTGGTAACCAATGTCATGCGTATCACATCCACTTATTTTACAAGACTTTAGAAAAGGAGGAACAAGAGCCATATAGATCATTATACCCAGTGCTTTGTTTGTGTGGAGGCACTGGGGGTACACAGTTGTGCCAACTTTCCAACCAAGTGTATATTGGTGTGGGACATCTCTTTGTTCTGGCACTGACATGTAATACGCCTTTCCCCAGCTTAGTGGAAGGGGTGGTGTACATTTGTCACGTATCGGTTTCGGTGCCAGCGATGGACATTATGGAACTGCAAGTCTCTTAGGTGTTGGCAAATGTCTGGGGACCTGATTCACACTTAAGAATCTTATTAAAATAAGAACTTAAAGTCACTCCTGGACAAAACCATGTTGATTGCAGGGGGATTTAATTTAATTGTATTCTTTGCATGCAGGGATATATCTTTGAATTGCTTACTGCACACAGATACTGACCAGCTTTACTATCACACTGTTATTTAGACTTGGGCTGGGAAATATCTAAACACTAGGGAAATATCACCTCTCAACACTAGTGCTGTTTGCAACAGATGAAATTTGACTCCCCTGCAATCAACATGGTTTAGCCCAGGTGTGACTTTAAGTTCTTATTTTAAGAAGATTCTTAAGTGTGAATCAGGTCCTGTGTCTCCAATGTCCAATGTGTCACAGAACAGATGTAGCTCAGGCATCACACTCTTTGTATCTCCAATGTGTCACAGTGTTGGGGTTCATTGATGCTTGGCTTCCAACAGGTGATCCGGGTAGCTACTTCTCAGTGGGTATCCCTGGGTACCTGATCCTGCTAGATTTCCTCTCAGCTCTCTAAGGGTCAGAGTCTCCCTCATCAGTCCATACACTTGCTTTCAAGTTGCTCACAGGATACTGACCAGGGCCTCTCCTCAGGCTTTAACTTACCGCACTGCACCCATCAAGGAACATGGAATTGCTGGAGTAAAGCTGACCATACACTAGAGCAATTATCGAAAATTGCATGAATTCGCCGATAATCTTGATACCTCATGGTATCGGCACCATACATTACATGTGTTTCATTCGTCATGGTATCGGCACCATACATTACATGTGTTTCATTCGATAATCGTATGAAAGTTGAAAAAAACGGCAATTTTAGCTCTAGTTTTGTAAAAATCGCTTTTGCCCATACGCAGACCAATTTTTTTTTTGTCGTATGATTTTCTGTTAAAATTAACATAAAGGGCAATCGTTAACATGTGGGTTTTACTGACGTAGACGATAGGAAGTAGCCATATAACTTCCTGTTGTAGCTAGTTGTGGCCAGTTCAAATAATAGTTCCGGGTAACAAATCCATGTACCATAGCAGTTGATACTGAAGGGGGGACCTGCATATATAAGCTGGTATTTATGCATTGACGGTGCATGAAATGTGGCAGCTGAGATAATAGTTCCGTCCAACAAATTCATGTTCCACAGCAGAATAATAAACCTAAAGGTCCTGCGCTACCTCTTATTGTCGCAGATCTTGTACCACAAGGGGTTAACACCAAATTTCTCCCTCACATAAAACAGAAAGCCTTCCTTAAAATAAAGGATCAGCAAAATGTCTTAATACAATATACGTCTGTAGATAAATGTGGTAACACAGTCCGCGCCTGAGGAAATATATCAAATCACAGAAACCATGCCCTCAGGCAACCGTTGTAAGTACCTTAGTTCTTCTTGTAATGCTGCCAAAGGTACAATTTCTCTGTGAATATCCGATTTTCTGAGTGTAAAGTGCTTTCTTGATAAAGATGCTCATCAGAAGTCTTTCCTTTACTCGTGTAGTCCTTTCTGTTAGATGGGCGTCTGCTTCAAACGACTCCTTGGGATGCAATCTCCGTTTGTGTTCCTCCGTATGAAAGAAAGGTAAGAGACACCTGGTGCAATATTGTAATTACTATACAATTTTCACCCCCAAAGATGTGCACTTACACAATAAATCTCTTGGGGCCGTAATATAAATACAACTTGGATAAGGTGTCTCGCTCTCAATGGCTGTAGATATGGTAACCGGAGCCTGATAACCGTGTGTTCTCTGTAATACCTATAGGAACTCCTCTCAAAGGGGAAACACCTTCCCTCTCTGTATTTCTTGTGCTGCACTGAGCTATCTCTCAGGGTAACTCCTCCTCTATAATATGTAAATTCCGCTCCACGTGCGTCTTAATTAGTAAACAAAGGGCCGTACATACAGGAGCAGTATGAATGCCTCTATACTCCATGTGCGTTCCAGCGAATGCACAAAGAACCGTGGATATGAGGGGACAGACTGACTAGTATGTCAAACAGTGCTTTATTTTCAAAGAATTCAATTCAATAATAAATTTGTAGCAATAAAAATACCAATAAAATATGACCGATACCGCATGTAAAAAATCCCTGTCTACCAAAGATCACCTCCGCTACCCTTTATCCTCTAAGATGAAAAAGAACACCTCACGATGTTAGGCTCGACTCCAGATATGGGCCCGACGGGTCGGCACTTAACCAAGGAGGGAGAGGGTAAATGAGAAGCGTTAGGCTATAGGTCAGAACATAGAAACGGGATCCCACAAAAACCTACGCGTTTCGAGCACGTGTGTGCTCTTTTTCAAGGCCCCAAGAGATTTATTGTGTAAGTGCACATCTTTGGGGGTGAAAATTGTATAGTAATTACAATATTGCACCAGGTGTCTCTTTCCTTTCTTTCATACGGAGGAACACAAACGGAGATTACATCCCAAGGAGTCGTTTGAAGCAGACGCCCATCTAACAGAAAGGACTACACGAGTAAAGGAAAGACTTCTGATGAGCATACTTATCAAGAAAGCACTTTACACTCAGAAAATCGGATATTCACAGAGAAATTGTACCTTTGGCAGCATTACAAGAAGAACTAAGGTACTTACAACGGTTGCCTGAGGGCATGGTTTCTGTGATTTGATATATTTCCTCAGGCACGGACTGTGTTACCATGTTCCACAGCAGTTGATGATGAAGGGGGACCTGCATATATAAGCTGGTATTTATGCATTGAAGGTGCATGAAAGCCGACAGTTCATTTGCATAAGCACGCCTCTACGTCAACATAAATTTATCACCAAAGATTTGTCAATTATCGTTAAATGCCCATATACTATGCGATTTTACCAAAATTCTGGAGCTTTGGACAGATTTAATTAAACATGTCAAAAGATTAAATAATCATTCAAGAGGCCTTCTTGGACGATTATTGGAAGTTCGTCCAAAAAATCATTACTATACACTTGAGCGATGATTCGGGTCCTCGAGCGATAATTGAACGATCGGCCCGATAATTGCTCTAGTGTATGACCAGCTTAAGGCTCTCTCCACTCTCTCTGAATCCCACTAGGAGAGTATCAATTGTACCCATTCCAATCAAAAACACAAAAATGGTACTTTTATAACAGGAGGGAATCGCCCAGCCCACACTCACCTTTCCAGACACGGTCAGCGGATAGTCATTTACAAAGACAATGTGACGAGGAATTTTAAAATGAGAGATCTGAGGGAATAAAACATGTTATAATGAGAATACCCTCCATCATGAGTACTACTTAACATATATGACTACACAACTAAATATCAATACATTCCTATAGCATGACAAAAGACACCCTGCACCGTATTCTATGAAGTTACGCAATTTTACGCACGGCCGGTGCAGGCCAAACCCCCTCACACCCATGACACTCCCCTCTCTCAGCCGTGTTGTCGGTGACTTCCGCCTCCATAGACTACTTGTAACGTGAGCAGTTGCGTGCGTATGTGTCCAATGTACGTGCGATTCATGTTAGTCACACCCATATACCTTCATTTAAATGCCTTCCCCGCCTATTTTTATTTAAATTTTCACATGCGTATTTTTCCGTCGTACATCCGGACGGATGGTTTATATAGTGCTGTCTGGCCAACCTGTGGCTCACCAGGTTAAACTACGAGTCCCAGCATGCTTAATTAGGTATCAGTTACGTTCATGCAATTATAGAATGTGGGACTAGTAGTTTCACAACCCCTGGGTCTGATATAGAGCACCAGTGCCGGCGAGATGCGGTAAGTGGAGGGGAGTGGGGGGTGGAGGGTTGCGCCAGGCTAGAGGGGCACTCATCCGCATGCTCCCCACTCTGCAGGATGGAGAATACTGGGGGGGTTGGAGACACAGGATGGGGAATATTGGGCTGCTAGAGACATTATGGGGAACTGGGTAAGCTAGAGACACATGATAGGGGGCTGGTGACACATGATTGGGACTACTGGGGGGCTGGAGAGACATGATTGGGAATACTGGGAGGCGGGAAAGACATGATGTGGATACTGGGAGGCTGGAAAGACATGATAGGGTTACTGGGAGCTGGAGTGACATGATGGGGATACAGGGAGGCTGGATAGACTTATATGATAAGATATATAGTCTGCAATGTGTGGCAGTTTTTATAATGAAGTGGGAATTGTATAGCAGAGACTAGACTGTCTGTATTGTATAGTGGTGACTATTATTTACTTTCTATTATTGTGGTTACAAGATTGTGTTTTATGACGCTACATGGAAATTATAATCTAGGATGGTCACTGGTGTTAAATTGTTAAACAGAACGGTGCAAATTTAAAGTTAGGGTGGTGGCGGAAACCCTAGCACAGGACCTGTAAAGCACTACAGGCATTATAAACACTCCTATATTTGGCAGCCCTGTCCATGCAGCTCAGCCAGCAGATATGTAAGAGATTCCAGACTATGGTTATACATCTCTTCATTATAGGGGCAGCTCACTAAATCCCTTTTATAGCCACATATTATATATACATTTATATGGCAGAGAAAAAGCAGTATAATCAAGAAATATTGTGAGCCGATGGCCTACAGCAGTCTTGGCATTGGTGGATGAGCGTTCAAGGTCACAGTTCACCTTTCCTTTGCAGTACTGTTTAATCTCCTCTGTGGTGCACTGCTCCCCGTTATGGGTTTTGATACAGGCACAAATCTCCTCCCCCATCCGCTCATCCTTCACTCCAATGACCTGTAAGAAGAGAGGTCGGTGTAAAGACATTAACATATGCAATTATTACTGCATGACCTACAACCCTGTCTGTCATGGCTCCATGTCCAGTATCATTAATACTTTAACATGCGGAATATGCTAGCCAATAGGCTGCAGCCATGATGGAGGGTCTCAGCTAAGTTAGGAAACATCTGTGTTTTCTCTCCTTACCTGAGCGTCCGTGATCTTGGGATGTGTGTGCAGGAACTGCTCTATTTCATGTGTGTGCAGGAGCTGCTCTATTTCAGCGGGATAGATATTTTCTCCCCCTCGGATAATCATATCTTTACAGCGTCCAACGATTGTGCAGTATCCATATTCATCCATGGTAGCAATATCTCTGGTAGACAAAAGAATAGCAAAAATTGACTTTCTCTTTGTTACATGCTGTCATAACAGCAGGTAAGCATTACCTTGTCTCTGCTGCCATCGCTGGTCCATTGCAGACATGGATCAAGAGTGGCACTTTCCACTCTGCAGGCCGTCACATTACACTTTATGGTATGCATATTAGCCATGTGAGGGCGCTGTCTGTAACCTCCCCAGTGGATGTGTGTGCTCCCTTCTCTGCACAATTATGGTGCCAGGACAATGGGAGTTGCCATCTCGAATGGGGTCTTTTAGAAATACTTACCCATTCATTTATTAGAAATGCCATCGTAAACCTGCCGCACCGACCGGTGAGGTGAGTAACACTCTCTGGGGAGGATTAGGGTCAGGCTGCGGGGAGAGGAAAATATAAGTTTATACTTACCATTCGGACCAACGTCTTCTTTCTTTCGGGGATTGATTGATAAAGGACTGTTCGCTGCGGCAACCCACACCCTCTAGGACACCAGCCAATCACCAATCAGTTCACTAGTTTCACTATTCCCTCCCTGGGAGTGATTTCAGGGGCAGCGACCTGCTAGGTTTCACAGCCCAGCCTATCCCCACCATCAGGGGCTCAAGGGAAGACTAGACTCCTACTTAGACTTTGCAGTCTGGCTGACCATGACAGTAACATTATAACTGAACCAGTAGAACCATCCACTTCCGATGCCATCAATGCCCCCCATCACCCAGGTTTCCAACCTATGACAAATGGTGCAATGCCCTGAACACAAAGTTCAAGACACAAGACGAGATGATTGTGTCTCTAAGTACTCCACAAGCTGCAGTCAGTCCTGCCACAGCTGCCATAGATGTCAATGTGAACCTCCCGAAACAGTTTACAGGAGACCACAGCAGTTTCTTCAAATCAATAATAGCCGCCACCTCTACTTTCTACTCTGACCACATTCGCCCAAGAATGAACAGTTGCAAGTGGGATTCATTATCTCACTCCACCAGGGGGATCCTCAAGCATTCAGCCTACCTGAAGCACATCCAGTTCCTCAGCAAATGACAGCCCTCTGCAACCAATTCAATCTAGGTATATCTGACACCATTAAAGAAGCCCTGGTGCAAAATCCTCCTTCCGACCCCCTGAGGAACCTGAAGCCGCTCACCATTAAAGTGGGCTGGTGTCTGGGAGAATGGGGATTGGAAAGAGGCCACTCTACTTACCCTGCTCCAGTTTTCCCAATTCCTACAGCGTCTGAAGAGGATGCAGATTAGCTCATACTGTCTCTCCAAACAGGAGAAGAGTCGGCAATAGGAAACAGCGCTCTGTCTATACTGTGGTCTGTCTATACTGTGGGGGCAGAGCCCACAAGGCTGACCATTGCCCTAAAAAATCAAAACTGTCGAGCAACAAGTAAATCAGGTGGATTGGAAGAGGTCCACCTCTTCCAAGGATTCCCTCATCGTACCCTCACAACTACATTATAAATTGTGGAATCGGGATCTGTCGACCTTCATTGATAGTGGCACTGCAGGAAACTCCTGGATGGAGGCCTGACTTTGTGCCTTGGGATTTCTTTGGTGGACCTTGACCATCCCATCATGGCCTGCAGCCTTGATGGACAGCTGCTTTCGGGGAGCATGATCAATAAGTAAACAGTTCCTCTGCATCTCTCCATTAATGTGTTACTCAAAGTCCCTAGAGCTTTTGATTATTGACTGCACAGTGGCATGGTTAATACAGCGACATCTTTGGCTGAGAAAACACAACTCTTACTTCAACTGGGACTCTGGAGAGATTATTCAATAGGAAAAATGTGTTCAGTCTCCTTTCTCATGTTTCCCGTTCGCAGCATCTCTGTGGATGTAGAAGGCCTACCAACACAGTATGCAGATTTTGTGCAAGACTGTTTACACTGTCTCATCCAGAAGCAAAGGACATGGAGGAATACAACCAGGAGAATCTAGAAAAAGAATTTATCTGGCCCTCTAACTCTCTGGTGGGAGCGGGTTTCTACTTTATGGCGAGAAAAGATGACTTTCTCCAACTATCATGAATTTACCAAGATCACTATGAAAAATACCCGCTTTCAACACACAATCTGGGCATTATGCGTATCTGGTAATGCCCTTCAGACTCTGTAATACCCCGGCCATCTTCATCAATGACATGTTGTGGGATTTCCTGGGATTTTCCACTGTGGTGAATCTTGATGACATCTTAATTTATCCTTCGTCGTTAGACCCCCATCACTCTCACATCCATCAAGTAATCTCTCAGCTCAGAGAAAACAGACTCTATGCTAAGGTGAAGAAATGTGAATTAGAGGTGTCTCAGGTGGTCCTCCTGGGATGTCATCACTTCTAAAGGCTTTGAGACTGACCCATATAAGATGAAGGCCATCCTAGAATGGACACAATCATCCAATTTAAAAGCTGTGCAGTGCTTCTTGGCACCCATTCTTTAACAACCGAATCCTTGGTCTCTTTGCCCAGTGTAATTTCCAACTTAAACTGTGAGTTACTATCTCTTGCCTTTTTTGCTGTTTGGAGCCCTCACTCTCACGTTGTGACTACTTCTTGGTGTCGGTTTCACTACTCTGTCCACGGAAGTGGTGTCCAGGGGCTATGACCTGCTAGGAGTCCACAGCCCAACCTATCCCCACCTTCAGGGGCCCTAGTGAAGACTAGACACCTAGTTAGACTCTCCGTGCTGGCTGACCTCAACTGTAGCAATCACCTTTGATAGTAAGTAAAAGCATACATATTAGGCTTGACTAAATAACGTACTATATTATCTCCAGAAACAAAACCATTGAATAACAGCTCTAGATAATGCCCTCGTCCACTAGAGGGAGTCTTGTCCAATCAGATTACTCACCCAGTTTTGTACCATCTATCCGGGGTTATCACCTCCTTGGTTTTTTCTTCGTCTGCCCAGTAACCCAACATTACGCAGTAACCTCTGATCCACAACTCCCCAGGGCTATTGAGTTGGACTATCAGCCCATTGTTGGCATCTACTATTTTTGCCTTCAAGGAATAAGTGCTGTTAGTGCTGGGAAATTGTAGCAGTAGAGTGAATGTAAAAGGGTTTCCTTACCTCTGTATGTGGCAAGACATGACCTGCTGTACTGGTCTTGCGAGTAAGATCATCATAATGGAAGCCCATGAAAGTGATAGGACTGTTCTCTGTTGTGCCATAGGCAGCCTGCAGGAGGACAACCAATGAAAAGGTTATTGTGTACTGGAGGTGTGAAAATAAGCATCAAAATCCAAAGATATCTGCGGAAAGATCTACTCTATCAGGATTACACTGTAGACGTCACCCAGTGCGGATGTCAGAAGCTACATCCTGCAGAATATTTCTCATCCTTTGTCTCATAGACATGAGACTTGTGATAATTTCACGAGAGGTCTGTGGGATTTTCCAGAACACTCCTGCAGCTGCCAGAGTTAGGACCTGATTCGCACTTAAGAACGCGATAGGTTCTTAAATAAACACAACTAATAGCAAGGAAACTCCCTTGGCACACCCCGGTTTTCAGGTTCTTAGGAGACTTACAAGTGCCATAGGGCTTCCTTAGTTGTATGTTCGCATGTGTGTGCGTAGGGCGTCTATTTACGAACGTGTCTGCATAACTGCGCCTACTTTTGGTCATTTAAATGCCTCCCTCCACCCAATCTTTGTGTGTTAATTATTCATAACATGCCCCTTACGGCGTAAGTTACTGCGAACCTGAAGACTTTAGGTACGTAGTGTTGAATCACGGCTTTTGCCTTCCTAAGTCCAACGTAAATAGCGTATAAAAGTTACTACGCAAGCGCAGTATATCCCTAAAAAAATACGCACCTAAAAACACAAACATTCCTAACTGTGAATCAGGTCCTAAGAGAGGAGCCGGGCAGAGTCCAATAGCAGATTTATATAACCCAGTGCCGGCATTTTATATGATGTGAGCAAGCCCACATAAATGACAAAATTTAAGTGGAAAAATTGTCTAGAAAAGCGTTAGAGAGTCATTACAGCTCCTGGACCAGGATCCTGACCAGTGGTTTACAACGCTTCCTCCTCTGACCGAAACATCTGTACAGATCAGCCAGGTCTTGCATTAGAGCCATGTCATACATTGAATACAGCCATACCAACAAACCTGGGGACGAGTTTCCTGTCCTACCATGTGCATATTGCAGTTTTTATTGTATTGTGTTTGTGTATTTTATTAAATATCCTTTGGTCACTAAACTCTTTTTCACTCTTCCCCTTTAATATATAAGGGAAAACCTTGAATGGAAAGTGTATCTAGTGTGACTTGGATTGAACAATTTGGAAGGGATTCAGAAAGATATGAATTTATTTGGTTCTCACTGTTGCAATTGGCCAGAGCTGTTATAATTCATTTAAATCTATCCCACTCTATTTTTCCAAAAATGTATACATTTCTATATGCATATAATTATATATTATATAAAATTAATAATACCTTTACATCCTTGTAAGCCTTCAGTAGGAACACTGATGAGGAGATACTTACCACAATATTTTTCACTGAGGTCTCTGTTGCTAACTTCCTCATAATATCAGGGGGTACATTGGCTCCACCAATTATCCCTAAAGGCAAATTAAAGATGTGGGTTACTGAGATCAATGCCAGTTATGAAAAATGTTATAAGTAACATAATATTGACTGTATTGCACATATGTCCTAAATTTCTGCATAAAGGACTCATTCAATTAGAAATTCGCAGCGCAATAGACGGAAAAAAAATTCACGATGCGCTTTTTCCCATCTGTTACGATAGCTCTATGAGATGCACATAAAAATCCCCGAAAAATAATGCACAATTAGCTTTGCACCGCAAAATACTCGGGTATTAGGCTAATTGAATGAGGCCCATAGTGCATAAAGTTAGGGTCTTTTGTGACTGGTTGGATCTGTGGCCAGGAACACACCTACTGCTGTGGCATATACATTAAAATTAACTTGAGATATCACAACAATAGTAATGTGTCTGCAAGGTGAAGGAGGAGGTTAGTCCATTCATGCATCAGTCTTAACCCAAAGCTCATTACCAAATTCATTAAGTTACATTATCACATACCAGAAATGAGAGTAGAGGTGTGAGAAGCAAAGTCTGGCTGTGCCAACGCATCAAAATACATCGTAGGGGTCCCGTACATGTGTGTGCATCTGTTTAATATTGACAGAACAATACATAAAAAGACAATGGCAATAACTTACTGGTGGCCAATCAGCAGGGTTGCTTTTTATTACTTCCCTCTGGGAGATCTTGGAGGGAAGAAATAGATTCTGATATGTGGGCGGGTCTTAATGATGCAAATAAGGCATTAAGTCCCACCGCCTGTCAGTCAATACTCTAATCATTAGTGTTCCAGAGGGTGGGTGGGGCTTGAGCTTGATGTCATCAAGTCCCACCCATCACTACTAACTCTAGGGCTTACAATAGAGTTTGCCAGAGGGTGAGACTTGCGGGAGATTTGCCGGCTCTCCCAGGATACCGGGAGAACCGTCCAAATTTCGTGAATCTACCAGATATTCCAGGAGAGTCAGCAACCCTGCCAATCAGTATTCACTACATGCCTGATAGAATGTATACACAGAGAGGATTATGATTGGCTACACAAGTATACTGGGCCGCCATCAGTGGAGCTTATTAGGGCCTGCCATCATTAGTGGGCCAATGCGCAGGGAAAAAAATTCCTGTGCACCGACATGCTAACGCAGGTACCTATATAAAATAGGGAAAAATTTATTTTTAGTTTTATTTATTAACAGATTTTTTATATAGCCCAAGCATATTATGTAGCGCTTAACATGTAATAGGAAGGAAACGATCAATAGAACACTAGGGGCTAGATTTATCAAACTGCAGAAAAGGAAAAGTGGGGATGTTGCCCATAGCAGCCAATCAGAGTTTAGCTGACAATCTCTAGTATGTAACAGGAAAGTGAAAGTTGGAATCTGATTGGTTGCTATGGGCAACCTTTCCACATTTACTTTTCTGCAGTTTAGTGAATCTAGCCCTAGCAGTTAATTATGGGGCTGACTCAGGGTGAGGACATATGCAAGTTAGTGAAGATCTTGCATCCGTCTGAAATCCTGCCCTCACTGTACATTGTAATATTAAGCCACTTCCACTTCATAGCCTGCCCCACAAGTTTATAAAATCGTAAACACTGAACCTTCTGATCCTATGAAAATTGCTGATATAAGTATAAATCTTATCTACTACAAATGCTTTGGCTAATGCAGGGGTGTGGGGCTCCGGTCCGAATGGCCGAGATTTTGGTGCTCCGAAAAGTGTAAAAAATAAAATAATGCCGAACAGGATACTCACCCATTCAGAAAAAAAAGTGTAAGGTTTGGATAAAGGGACATTCGAAAAGTAACTTTCGAATATCCCTTTTTCGGAAGCCACGCTTTCTAACTGGAGATTGCAACCGCTAATAAGGTAGTGGGTGGTAATAATAATACAGGTCAGGGAATTATAAAGTCACTTCTAATATCCATATTAATGTAGACTTACAAAACATTAAGTTTTATAACAGAAATCTTCCTGAGTCAGGAGTGACGACATCAGAACTAAATCAGATAATTACATTTCCAAGAGTTATTTAAATAGTATTCAATAATTACTTCTCTATTGAAACAGCTTCTAGCAGAGCGCGAGCTTCAAAACTTGGAGAAGGCAAGACCAGCGTTGTACCATAGACGCCCATCACAAGACTGCCAACTACAGATCCCATGCAGTGATATAAAGGCGCTGGAAGAGCCACACGGACTCCCTAGAGGAGGGACAGTAAAAGAGAGTCAGCTCTGGTGGTTTGGCTAGAAATACTGTAAAGCTTTTTGAGCACATATTGGTCCAAATACCAGGCACATCAAACTATAAATCAATATTGTTACTCACTGTCGATCTACACATCAGATGATAAGGGGTAAACACTGTTTTACCCCACAATCTAAATCAAATAGAAAAGAAAACCTTACAGAGCTCCTTCGAGAAGCTATTCTGGATAACCCTGATCTCTAAAAGCCTGCCTTTGATTCTTGCTTGTTTCTGAAAATATTAAATGTGTGATCAAGGGGGTGGGTCCCCTCTGAGAACGGCCCTATTCCAAAAGTGCCGTTCTCTCTCAGCAAGTTTCGAACTGCCTGGGAAATCCATTACTTCTGCCTGAAGAGGCACACGGTGCTCCAAATGGTAAGTATGAAAACTAACCACAACCTGTTCCCTAATCCTTACCCTATGTCACAGATCGTGGTGGCAAGCACCGCACTTACTCGCTCCAGCCGGCCACAGCTCTCTCCCGGCGGTCCCGCGGTTCAGGGTCACGGAGACTGCCAATAGTATAGTGACAGTCTTCTATACACACCAGCCTCTGCCGGCATCCCATGTGTATTCTGGCACCAAGCGCCGCAGGAGCTCCAGTCCATGGACGCCACCATCTTGCCTATAACTCACGGGACTCTGAATCACCAATAGAAGTCCTTTGCTTCAATCCTCCAGCCAATTAGCGCGCAGGGCGCACTATTTAAACCCTGAAGACCTTACCATCGTTGCCAGAACAACTTGTTCATCCAAGGTGCCTGGTTCTCCTGTGATCCTGCTATCCTGTGCTTGTGATCCTGGTAATCCTGATCCTGCTATTTTATACTTGTGATCCTGGTAATCCTAATCCTGCTATCTTGCATTTGTGATCCTGGTGATCCTGATCCTGTCTAGTCCGGTCCTGTCAGCATTCCAATCCGGTCCTGCCTGCGCTCAAATCCGGTCCTGCCTGCACTCCAGCCTGGTCCTGTCTGCACTCCAGTCCGGTCCTGCCTACACTCAAGTCCGGTCCTGCCTGTACTCCAGTCCGGGGTCCTGCCTGAACTCCATTCCGGTCCTGCATGCACTCCAGTTCGGTCCTGCCTACTCTCCAGCTATATCAAGTTATCTGCTCCAGCTGACTCTCACCATCCGGTCCAGCTGTCTCAAGCCGTCCGGTCCAGCTATCCCTCACCATCTGCTCCAGCTGACTCTCACCATCCGGGCCAGCTGCCTCGAGCCATCTGGTTAGCTATCTCTAGCCTTCAGGTCAAGCTGACTTTAACATTGCAGTTCAGCTTATCCAAGCCTTCCAGATCTGCTTGCCTAACATTTAGCTCAACCAAGACTCTTGAACTGTACTTTACCTATTTTATTGTATATGAACAAGTCAACCATTAAGCCTGCCAGCTTCTATTTCCAACCCGCTCAGTTGTCTTTGCCCCTGAATCCCGTGACAGGTCCACAAACCTCTGAACCCGTGACAGTTTGTTCTGGCCTAATGAATCTGTCTGGGGCAAAACCACAAGGGGCTATGCCCACTATGGCAGACAGACTTGAGCGCCAGGAAGCTACCATCGGACAGGTGATGACTTGCCTACATGAACTAGCCAACCAAGTGGGTGCCTTCCAGCACACTGTATTGCACCAAAAATCCTCACCCTCCTCGGGCCCGAGGGTTCCTTTATCTACTCCTGCCAAGTTCGATGGTGACCCCAAAATGTGCCGGGGTTTTCTGAATCTGTGCCTTTTGCAGTTCCAGCTTCAACCCAACAATTTCTGCTCCGACAGCATCAAAGTTGCATACATCATCTCCTTGCTCTCAGTCGTTCTTCTCCTCCTGGAGAAGAATTACCCAATATTATCGAATCTGAAAGACTTTTTGACTACTTTCCGGGTCATTTTCGATACTCCTGGGCGGTCTGCCTCTGCGGCTACGGACATTTTCCGTCTCCGACAACGAGATTCAACCGTGGGCCAGTATGTTGTTAAATTCCGGACATTGGGCCTGATCCAGAACTACGCATCTAAGCGATTTTACGCGTGGCGGAGACGTAAAATCGCTGTTTTGTACGCACTGCGCATGCGCACCATAGAAAATAACGTAGTGTAATTATGAATGTATGGGCCATGCACGTATATTTCACGTAAATACTTACGTGTGGGCGTGCCGATTTTACGTTAGTCCAAATTACGCGTGAAGTAGGCGGGGGGCTGTATTTAA
>WWET01001870.1:28642-44620 GCA_011038615.1 Limnodynastes dumerilii | reverse complement strand
CTTCCATCTGAGGTGGTTGAGGCCAATACAGTAGAACAATTTAAACATGCTTGGGATATATATAAGGGTATCCTAAATTGTAAACCAAATTGAGGGTAAATCTAGGGTCGGGTCAGTATAGTTTTCAATAAACAAACGGCAGACTAGATGGACCATGTGGCTCTTATCTGCCGTCACTTTCTATGTTCTATGTTTCTATGTTATCCATCTTTTGGCATGGACTGGCTGACTGCATAAAAGCAGTTACCTNGTTGAGGCCAATACAGTAGAACAATTTAAACATGCTTGGGATATATATAAGGGTATCATAAATTGTAAACCAAATTGAGGGTAAATAGGGTCTAGGGTCAGTATAGTTTTCAATAAACAAACGGCAGACTAGATGGACCATGTGGCTCTTATCTGCCGTCACTTTCTATGTTCTATGTTTCTATGTTATCCATCTTTTGGCATGGACTGGCTGACTGCATAAAAGACAAGCAGTTACCTGCTACTCTCAATGAATTAATCTCCATGTGCATTCGGGTGGATGTCCGTCACCGAGATAGAGCTGCCGAAAGAAGGGCAATCCCTCCCCAAAGGCCTGCTGTAACTTCTCGTCCCAGGATCCCATCTCCACCTCTTGAAGAACCAATGCAGCTTGGGAGGTCACGGCTCACTGTCCAAGGACGTCAATGGAGGGCAAAGGATAATTTGTGTTTCTATTGCGGGGAATCTGCTCATCTATGTTTCCAGTGCCCTAAGCGCCCGGGAAATGGGCCACTATGCACCTCTACATCTAGAGACTGTGCTGCTGAAAATTTTATTTCTGAATCTTCTGTGAAATCCCTGAACATTCCAGTCAAGGAAATTCCTGTTCCTACTTACCTCACAGCCGTGGATGGCAGTAGGATTCCCTGTGATATCGTCACCCACCGAACCGTTTCTGTAAGACTCCAAGAAGGGGTTCTCCATGAAGAGACTATACAGTTTCTTTTATTACCCAAAGCCAGTTTTACCATCATCCTGGGCTTACCCTAGCTCCAGCTCCACAACCCTCACATTGACTGGTCTTCCTCCCAAGTGGTATGCTGGAGTAAAAATTGTTTCAAGAACTGTTTGTCTCGTGTTCTCCCACAGTGCTTGACCCAGCCTGAACCTCCTTCTGACCTTCCGGCCCAATATCATGACTTCCAGGACGTTTTCAGTAAACAATCGGCAGAGACACCTCATCGACCTTGGGACTGTCCGATTGACCTTCTTTCAGGAACCACACCTCCCCGAGGGAAGACGTACCCACTGTCTTTGCCTAAAACTCAAGCCATGTCTGAATACATCCAGGAAAATCTCTCTTGAGGTTTTATCCATCCCTCTTCATCTCCTGCTGGTGCTGGGTTTTTTTTCATGAAAAAAAAAGATGGTGGTCTCCATCCTTGTATTGACTACCGTGGCTTAAATGTAATGACCGTTGAGAACAGATACCCCTTGCCATTAATCTCAGAGATGTTTGACTGCATCAAGGGCTCCACGATTTTCACCAAACTGGATCTGAGGGGAGCCTACAACTTAATCAGGATCCGAAGTGGCGACGAATGGAAGCTGGCCTTCAACACCCGGGACGGGCATTACGAATATCTGGTAATGAGATTCTGAAGTAAGTAAGTAATGCTCCCGCCGTCTTCCAAGGATTTGTCAATGAGATCTTCCGGGACCTTCTGAATATATCGGTGGTAGCATACCTGGATGACATTTTGATCTTTTCCACGGACCTGGCTACCCATCGCACCACGGTCAAAGAGGTCTTGTCTCGTCTACGGAAGAATCACCTGTATTGCAAGTTGGAGAAGTGCACTTTCGAGACCAACAGTATTCCCTTCTTAGGATTCATCTTGTCCGGGACTCAGATCCAAATGGAACCAGTGAAAGTACAAGCCATACTGGATTGGCCACAACCCACCACTTTAAGGGGCATCCAGAGGTTCATCAATTTTGCTAATTTTTACCGTCGCTTCATCCAGGACTACTCCTCTATCCTATCCCCAATCACGTCTTTGACTCGCAAGGGTACCAACACCTCTAAATGGCCAACAAAGAGTTAACGAGCATTTCATCAGCTAAAGGAGGCTTTCATCGCCGCACCTGTCCTCAGATAGCCAAACGTTTCTCTACCTTTTTTTCTTGAGGTAGATGCTTCTTCCGAAGGGACCGAAGCAGCCCTATCTCAGAGATTTTCAGATGGACAGATTCATCCCTGTGGCTTCTTTTCCAGGAAGTTCCTCCTGGCTGAGAAAAATTATGCCATTGGGGAAAATGAGCTTCTAGCCATGAAGCTAGCGCTGGAAGAGTGGCGCAATCTCCTTGAAGGTGCGGTACACCCTGTTACAGTCTTCACGGACCACAAAAATCTACTCTACTTCAAAAAAGCCCAGTGTGTCAACCCTCGCCAAACCCGTTGGTCTCTCTTCTTTGCACGCTTCAATCTGCAGCTCCGTTTCTGCCCAGGCTCAAGGAATCGTAAGGCTGATGCTTTATCCAGGTTGTTCTCCTCAGAAGATTCTGAAGGTAGAGAGGACCGCTTCATCCTCGATCCTGTCCGGGTTGCCGGTACGCACACTATCCCAATCGGTAAGACCTTCGTCCCTCCCACCCTCAGGAAGAGACTTTTGCATTGAGCGCATGCCTCCAAGTTTTCGGGTCACGTAGGCATTAGTAAAACTCTGGCATTTATTTCCCGGAGCTATTGTGGCCATCCCTCCGAGAGGACGTCAAAGACTACGTAAATGCCTGTTCTCAGCGTGCACAGCATAAAACATCCCGGAAAGCTCTTTCAGGTACTCTCCAACCTTTGCCTATCCCAAAAACTCCTTGGTCTCACATATCGATGGACTTTGTCACCGATCTGCCTCCCTGCAAACAGTACATCGGTTTTCCAAAATGGCCCACTTCATACCTCTGAAGGGACTACTATCATCAGCACCAGTCTTAGGGCTTAATTCATTAAAATCGATTTTGAGCTGCGATTTCACATCGCAGCCCATCGCGGCGATATAGCCGCAATTTAAAAAAAAAATCATTTCAAATTTATTAACACGCGATTTTGGCGCAATTTTTTCAATCTCAGGCGATGGTGTGCGATTTTTAAAGGGCTAAATCGCGGTGATTTTCAATAGAAAACCACTGCGATTAGCCCTTTAACAAATTGCTGCAAATCGCGTGAGATTGAAAAAACCTAAGTGCTGCATGGCTGAAAGCCTTAGCCATGCTGTACTGTTTGAACTACAAGGATCAGCAAAGCTGACCCTTGTAGTTTTATCAGCACAACATGGTTACACTTTTAACCTTGCAGCGCTGTGTGTAGTGTGTAAAAAAACCACAATTCTATTCTGCATCCGGGCTGCTCCTAATGACGATTAGGTCACTAGGGGGCATTGTTTTCTATAAAAACACTTCCCCCTAGTGACCTATTCGTCATTAGGAGCAGCACGGATGCAGAATAGAAGGTTTCCAGCGTTGTGTCAACAGCAGAAGATACACAGAACCGGACCAGATCCTCCAATGAAGATGAACACAGAAGAAGACATCCTACAATGAAGAAAAATGTCCCAAGATGCTGACATCAAACGGTGAGTGCACAAACCTTTTATTAATTTTATTACACATGATACACTGCACACATTACACTTAGATTAGGAGAGTTGACCACCAGAGGTAAGTGCACACATTTAGGGAACATTGTTAGGGAAAATTTTTTTTTTACATGCAAACTTTATTTAATGATTTTAGGGGTTAATGTATGTTTTGTGCTTTGTGTTTTTTTTTTTCACACACTACACGCATCGCTGCATGGTTAGAAGTCTAACCATGTTGTGCTGATAGAACTACAAGGGTCCTTGTAGTTCGATCAGTACAGCATGGCTAAGGCTTTCATGTTATACGGACATGTGTTTTGTCAGTCCCGATGTGAAATCACAATAAAATCGCACCTCTCTGGCTGTGTTCAAATCGCCTTTAGTGAATACGGAGAGGGTTTTTTTTTCCTATTTTTTACATGGCAAACATCTGGATGATTTCTGTCCAGCAATGTTTGCCATGGCAATTTTTTTTTTAACAAAATCGACCTTAATGAATGAGGCCCTTTGCCCGGCTATTCATTACCCATATCTTTCGTCTCCACGGATGTCCGGAAGAAATCGTGTCTGATAGGTGAGTCCAATTCACGGCCCGATTCTGGCGGGAGCTATACAAAAGTCTGCAAATCAATTTGAAGTTTTCCACCGCCTATCATCCACAGACAAATGGACAAATGGAGCGTGTTAACCAGGATTTAGAGACTTTCATTCGCCTCTATGTCTCCTCGTCCCAAGATGATTGGGTGGATCTTTTACCATGGGCGGAGTTCTCACACAACCATCATTACCATGAATCTTTGGACAACACTGCATTCAAAGTGGTTTATGGTTACCACCCCAGAGTTCCATCCTTTTCTTCCCTTCCAGCTGCAGCCGTTCCCGCATCTGTGACTTCCCTGAAAGGTTTTGCGGAGATCTAGAAGAAAGTGAGAACCTCTCTTTTGAAAGCCTCTCAGAGGTATAAAATCCATGCCGACCACAAGAGGACTGCCATTAATCCCCTTCACCCAGGAGACAAAGTGTGGCTGGCATCTAAGAATATTCGCCTCAAGGTACTATCTATGAAGTTCGCCCCTAAATTCTTAGGACCATTCAAGATCAGCAGGGTCATTGGGCCTGATCCAGACCTAACGCTGATCATAAGCGTAAAAACGGCAGTAAAAACGCACTGCGCATGCGCATAGTGACAACTTCCTTTTCATAGCGGCGATTCTGGCATCCGTATTGTTTTTTCCGACGATGGGGCGTGTTTATACTACGAAGTGGTGTGCTAAGCGTTGTTTATACGCAATGAAAGTACGGACGGCCACGGGAATGAACACAAAAGTTAGGGTAGGGTTTGCCGAGCGTATGGATGATAAACTAGGTATGAGCAAGGGGAGTACCTATTGCGGTGCATCGGTGGTACGTTCGACGATAATACGCTACGCACACCAGCGTAGGTCTGGATCAGGCCCATTAACCCATCCTATCAGTTGGATCTACTTCCTCATCTTCGAATCCCTAACTCCTTTTATGTATCCTTGCTCAAACTACTTGTGATCAACAGGTTTTCATCACCTCTGAAAAGACCGTCTCAGATCTCTGGAGCTCGAGAGGATGAATTCGAAGTGAAGGAGATCGTAAATTCACAAGTTCGCCATGGCCATCTTGAATACCTAGTGGATTGGAAAGGATTCGATCCTGAGGAACGAGCCTGGATCTGCGCCTCTGACATCAGTACACCCAGGTTAATCAAAAGATTTCTTGCCAAGCACCCTGTCAAGACTCTGGTTGGGCATCCGATTGGCAAGCACTGCTCTTACCCGCTCCAGCCGGCCGCAGCTCTCTCCCAGCGGTCCCGCGGTCCAGGGTCACGGAGACTGCCACTAGCATAGTGAGAGTCTCCTATACTCACCAGCTTGGAACACTGAATCCTCTGCCTGCGTCCCACATGTATTCTGGCGCCAAGCGCCTCAGGAGCTCCGGTCCGTGGGTGCCGCCATCTTGCCTATAACTCACGTGACTCCGAATCACCAATGGGAGTCCTTTGCTTCAGTCCTCCAGCCAATTAGAAGGCAGGGCGCGCTATTTAAACCCTGAAGATCTTACCAATCGTTGCCAGAACAACTTGCTCATCCAAGGTGCCTGGTTCTCCTGTGATCCTGCTATCATGTGCTTGAGATCCTGCTAATCCTGATCCTGCTATCTTGCATTTGTGATCCTGATCCTGTCTAGTCTGGTCCTGCCTGCACTTTAGTCTGGTCCTTCCTGCACTCTAGTCCAGTCCTGCCTGCACTCTAGTCCGGTCCTGCCTGCACTCTAGTCCGGTCCTGCCTGCACTCCAGTCCGGTCCTGCCTGCACACAAGTCCGGTCTTGCCTGCACTCCAGCCCGGTCTTGCCTGCACTCCATCCCGGTCCTGCCTGCACGCCAGTCCGGTCCTGTCTGCACTCCAGTCTGGTCCTGTCTGCACTCCAGTCTGGTCCTGCCTGCACTCCTGTCCGGGACTGCCTGCACTCCAATTCGGTCCTGCTTACTCTCCAGCTATCTCAAGGTATCTGCTCCAGCTGACTCTCACCATCCGGTCCAGCTGCCTCGAGCCATCCGGTTAGCTATCTCTAGCCTTCAGGTCAAGCTGACTTTAACATTGCGGTTCAGCTTATCCAAGCCTTCCGGATCTGCGTGCCTAACATTCAGCTCAACCAAGACTCTTGAACTGTACTTTACCTATTTTATTGTATATGAGCAAGTCAACCATTAAATCTGCCAGCTTCTATTTCCAACCAGCTCAGTCGTCTTTGCCCCTGAATCCCGTGACAGGTCCACAAACCTCTGAACCCGTGACACCCTAACCCTTCCCTTCCATTACCCTAATCGTCCCTTTCCCACAGCCTGACCCTAACCCTCCCTTCTCTGCAGCCTAACCCTAAGGCCAGATTTACTAAGCTGAGGAAAAGTGGAGATGTTGCCCATAGCAACCAATTAGATTTTAGCTCTCACATTTCTATTACATACTAGAGAATGTCAGCTAGAATCTGAATGGTTGCTATGGGCAACATCTCCACTATTCCAAACCTGCAGCTTCAAGCTTTGCTAGGTGTCAGCTATGCTTATGGTGTTGGAGCTTGCTGGGAGCCAGGCCCGGCGACCAGGGGGGGGGGGCAAGGGGGGCCGCCCGGGGGGGGGGGGCAAGGGGGACAGCTGTGATGGCCCCCAAAGATTCAGAGGGTCCCCTGCAATACAATATTGAGGAGGGCTAGGAGCTGCCAAATACATGAGTGTACTGGGCCCCAAGATTTCTGTTGCCAGGCCTGCTGGGAGCTGTAGTTTCACAACTGTTAAAGTTTTCTCTGTGTGTAATAAGGCATCTGACTTTAATTAGGGCAATTTGATTGTGATTAGTAAATCTGGCCACTCCCCACAGCCTGATCCTAAGTGTCCCATCCCTGCAGCCTGACCCAAACCCTAACCCTCCCTTCATCGGAGCCTAACCCTAACCATCCCCCTAACCCTAAAAGTCCCCGAGAGGTTAATCACCTTTCCTTGGGTGTATGCAGTGGGTCTTCAACGGGCGGCACTTCCAATTGGCATACTCACCTGTTCTAAAATAAAAATGTGTAAATGGCTGCCTATTCGAAATGAAGACAGCCGAAAAATAACTTTCATCTGTCTCTATTTCTAAAAGGCATCATTCTCGCTGGGGACTCCCACCGATGATCAATTCCTGAGTAACCTTAACAACTGATCCTTCTGAATATTGTTTCTCCATGCTGTTAGATGGTTATTTAAAGAGTTTAAAACACTATTACAAACAACTGATTTCCAAAAGGTTTGAGTAATTATCAAGTCTTGCATGCATGTAGGGAACTTGTGAACTTCAGACCAAAATATGACAAACTGTGTCTAAATCAATAAATCTGCCATAGAGCACCAGGTGTGCATCAAATGTATTGTTCTTTGAACATGCCCATGTATAAGTTGGAAAAACCGGAGGGGGCCAATATGGTGCCCATCGCAGTCCCATGTACTTGTAAATAATAATTCGAAAAAAAATAATTGTTTCAAAACAAACTGCGAGTGAGGCGATCATTTGATAATGTGGCTATTTACATTTTTATAACGCTATTGAAGTGTGCAAACTACCTACTAAGTTTTGGAACCTACAAAATCATTAATCAACACTACTAAATACAAAAGACATAGTCAACAGTGTGGGTTACATAAACAGTGTTTAATACATAGTAGAGAACTAAATGTGCCCATAAAATAAGTCTTTTTGATTTGTTAAACATATTACCTTTATTTGTGGAACATTCAAGCTGAAAATTATTTAGCCAATTAGATTAGTAATATGGTAGATTAGTATATTGGGTTATGGTGTTTTTTTTTATTATAAATATAATTAATGGCTTAATTATGTTTTTTAAACAAAAATCCATCCATTATTATTGCACTGATATCCAAAACTGTTATTGTATCCAAAAAATTATTGTGTATTTTATGCTTGGAATATTATAATACATTTTTGACTATATTTGGAAAGTGGTTCATATTAGTTATTTATATATTAGATATATAAGCCATGTGTAAATGTAATGTTCTGCCTCTCACCTTCATCCAGTTATAGCCAAACCTCATCCCTATAAAGCAGGCGTTGTTTACAATGTTGTGATGGGTGAGAGTGGCTCCTTTGGGATATCCAGTCGTTCCCTAAGACAGATCAGAGTAAGAGCTGTGTGTTACTCCTATACAGGTAGATTGTGTTGTAGATTCCAGTATTATTACCCTTTATTTATAAGATGCTAGTTTCCACAGCACAAAGCAGTATAACAGAGAGTATGAAAACAGTGCAAAATGATGAACAATAGGCAAAAGAAAATGACTAAAAAGAAAAAAGTGCAAAAAAAAAACAAAAAACAACGAAATAAAAAACCCCTATACACAAATAAATAAATTCTGGTTCAGATAATGACAGAAAAAACCATACAATACGAAGTATAGGAATAACATACCCTGCAACATGACCCATTCCATTAAGTACAAAATACTCTGCCCCTCAGTTTTCAACTGTCAGTTGCTATGGTAACAACCTTTGTTGAATAGACAAATAGTTTTTTAAATATCAGTTAAGTCATTTCGCCAGGTGAGTGACAGTTGGAAGCTCAGGTGCAGAGTTTATTGTACCCAATGGAATGGGTCTTGTTGGAGGGTCTGGAATAATTATCCGAGAATTAGAGATGATGATGAGTAAAGTGTAGTTGGTTTGTGGTAGGGGAGTGGTTAATGCAGGGTTGCCGAATGTCTGGGAGGCTCCCAAAATTCCCAGTATCTCGGGAGAGCCTGCAAATCTCCCGCAAGTGACTTGAGGCCTGTGGTTTCATGGAAACCAAAGCCTCAAGTCCTGCCCACCTGCCTAGCCCCCGGCCTCAAGCCCTGCCCCCCTACCTACCTGTCCCCCAACGCTAGTAAACTAGTGTTGCCAGGGTCAGAGAGGGACAAGATGACGCAATTTATGCCTTTAAGCTCCGCCCGATGTCTATTACAGATAAAACCGGGTAAGTATTAGTAAAGGGGGCGGGGCTTAATTATTACATTTACATAAATTGCCATTAAGCCCCACCCCCTGCATGTATCTCTAGCTTTCCTCTGGGATTTTCCAGAGGTAAGCTGGCAAAATTCGGCAACCCTGGCTTAATGGTGCAACCACATGGATGCTTGGATATAAAGACCCTGGGCCGTATGCAGAGCTTTCCGATATGCTCTACTGCGCATGCGCAGTAATTCTGTAACGTAATCTACGTTACTTGTTGCAATGTAGATTACGTATACGCAATTGCGTATTGGCAATGCGGCCGGAGCTCTGCATACGCCCCCCTGTGATTGGATAAGGGGATCCACTTCAAAGATCTTAATAAATGATCAGATCCAGGTTCAATAAATGTGGCCGTTCTCTGCTCTCTGCAAGCAGCTTCATTGTCGGACTGGTCATGTACAGCACCAAAATCAAGATAAAAACAAACATTGATTTTAAAGAGAAAGGTGGAAAACAGAAGGGAATAAAGTAATTGGATCTCACAGATGTGAACTGGATATTGACGGGATCATCACAAGACAAATACTTCTGTAAATCTTGCAGCTGCTTCACATACTGTGTACTCCCAGCATCCATCACTTCCTGATACTGGAAAGCACCTGGATACTTCTGCTCCAAGGTTATGACTATGCGTAGCTCTGGGAGTCTGCAGAGCAGGAGAAGGGAGAGACAAGGTAAAACATTCCGACCCCTTAAGACAATTCTAATCAACCTCTGGAACTACAAACCCCAGCATGCTCCAACAGCACAGGCATAACTGATACCTGGCAAAGCATGATGGGACTTGTCTATACCTGACTTAAGGTAATGGGCTCACAGTGGTTTAATGTTGGGCACTGTAACAGCAAGCCAGAGATCAAGATGAAAAGTCCTCTGATTATTCTCACAACCAGTGTTGGCACACCAGCTAGGCAGATGTTTAGAGTCCTGTAGGTGTCCTGGGCTGTCTAGTGGGTGATAGGTATTACATTGGATGACTGTGTACAGTGTCGCTCTGACTAGGTAGCATGCAGTCAGTGCTCAGCATAGCAACAGAGTTCAACCATTCAATGTATGTGAGTACAAAGGCCTCATAGTAAGGGCACTGACAGCTCCATGGGTGCAGGGTGGGCGGCAGCCTTGGGCCCCCCTCCCTACCGGACCCTGTTGCAGACCCAACCCCTGTACCTATTGTCATAGGACAGTATCAAGTTTCAATTCACTTTTCATTTGTGGATGCAGTTATACCAATATAGCTTATCCCGCTACTTAGTTTCAATTTATTTTCTACTATTGAGAGGAGTATGCAGTGCCCTCAGCACTGTGTTTCAGTTAATAGCAGTTCAACATGCCACAATCTAAGTTTAAAGGTACGGTGGATAACTGAAACACCGACGTGTATTTCGCTCCGTATCTAAGCTCGTTAAAGGCACAAGTACCTCGTCTGTGTTATTATAGCCTCAGTGTGATGGGCAGCCAATGCGGTGGTTTCCACCGAATTAGCCCTATCTGATTCCTGATTGGTTATCCATTGTTTATGTTTGTATTCAGTTTGTTATTTTCTTACTAACAATTCGCATATTTTAAATCATAGAGAATTGTAAGTAAGAAAATAAACGGAATACAATTATAAACAAGTGAAACGCGTTGAGTTTTCAGTTATTAAACAGACTTTTAAACTTCTACTGTGGGATGTTGAACAGCTATTAACTGAACCACAGTGGCAAGAGCACTGCATACTTCTCTCAATAGTAGAAAATATATTGAAACTAAGGGCCTGATCCAGACCTACGCTCCTGTGCGTAGCGTATCACCGCCGAACGTACCACCGATGCACTCCCCCTGCTCGTACCTAGTTTAGCGTAGGTCTGAATCAGGCCCTAAGTATTGGGATTAGCTGTATCAGTATAATTGCAGCCGCAAATGAAAAGTGAATTCAAACTTGATACTGTTTTATGACAATATATTAAGCACCCATGATTAGTGATTAAAGAGTAAATTTGCCTATAGCCTCCAAACCCTCCATGTGTAATAATTAATACATAGGTCCATATATGTAGAAAGTAAATATTAAGAGGTGAAAATCACATCCTTCAAACATGTATAAAGACTACATTTGAGTATAAATTAATATTAATAAAAGTCATATATATAAAACCCACGAATAAGGGACTCTAATTAAATAACTG
Organism: Limnodynastes dumerilii; assembly: GCA_011038615.1. Taxonomy (NCBI): domain Eukaryota; kingdom Metazoa; phylum Chordata; class Amphibia; order Anura; family Limnodynastidae; genus Limnodynastes; species Limnodynastes dumerilii. Next base: position 33,270 of record WWET01001870.1, on the reverse strand, counting down.
AATATATCATAAGAACAAGTGGGTAGATCTAGAACTACGTTTGCAATACGTTTCCTCGCGTAGCGTATTTACACGTGCGTACCTTCTATACACTCCCCTAGGCACACCCCTTGAATGTACGTATTTTGACCAAGATCCGCTTTCCAAACCCTACCTTAACTTTTGGCAACGATGTGATCCGCACACGTACGTATGGGCAACACGTATTTACGCAGCTAAGCACGCCCATACTGTACACTTTAAATACAAACCCCCGCCTACATAACGTATTTCAGACGTATTTTTGACTCACGTAAAATTGGCACGCCCACACGTACTTATTTACGTGACTATACGTGAATGGCCCATACGTTCACATTTACGCTACATTACGGAGCGTATTTTCTATGGTGCGCATGCGCAGCACTTACCAAAATGCGATTTTACATCTCCGCCACGCGTAAATTCGCTCACAAGCGTTGTTCTGGATCTGGCCCAAGATATTTATTTGGGGATTAAATACCCTGCCACGTTTAAAAAATCATTTGTAAGTTTTGGCAGTTAATTATATTTAAAATTCATCCAATAAGAGGTGGATAGTGTTTGTGTACATAATATTTTAATATTTTCCTTCTTTTTCTATATTTTTTAACCACAATTTTGCTTTTAATGATTGTTAAATAAGAGTTAGGGCTCTATTTACTAACTTCATTTTTAGGTGATAATGCCTATTTTATCACTACAACGTACATTATCATCAAAAACTGAACTGCTTACAATTTACTATGCTGCATTCGCCATGGAAATCTGCTGTTTCCATGGCGATGTACAAACACTTCACAAGTCTTCGCAGGCCCACTGATCTTAACGGGTGCCGGCACTGCACTACACTACACTACACTACATTACAATTTACTATCCCTCGGTGCTGAAATGATCATTCGGCACCGAAGGTAAAAATAATGCCATCTCAGGCTGGCGTTAGTGCCTTCATACCAGCGATCTCCCCATATTCCCCCCCTTTCCTCCCCCTAATAGCTGTTATTATGAGGAGGAAAGGGGGGGCATGTATGGGGAGACCGCTGGCATAAAGGAGGATGCGGTCATTTCAACAAAAAAACGAAAGTAAAACATTAAAAACAATCAAAAGGTGAAAAAAAGATAAAACTCGCCTGTCCAGGAGACGTGTCCGACTCAGAAGATAACAGCCCCGATATGAAGACACTGCGCATGCGCAGTGGTTTTTCATATTTGGGCTTGACATTTTCTAAGTCCAGCAGTGTAGTCTCTGTGCATGAGCAGGATTTCATTCATATGAAATCTGAATGACCATCGCGTTTGCCGCCAGAATCCATGCGGAGGACGCCGTGGCAAGACTGGTGAGTATTGAGCAGAGGCTGTCACTGCTTCAGTGACAGTCTCCGACGAGCTGCAGCAGCTGCGCGCCGGGAGAGGGACGCCGTCAGGGAACCAGGAAGCAGGTAAGTGCGGCGTCTGCCGCGGTTCGTGATATTATAAAGGCACAAGTTACCTCGTCTGTGTTTTTATAACCTCAGTGTGATGGGCAGCCAATGCGGTGGTTTCCACCAAATTAACCCTATCTGATTCCTGATTGGTTATCCATTGCTTATGTTTGTATTCAGTTTGTTATTTTCTTACTAACAATTCGCATATCATAAATCATAGAGAATTGTTAGTAAGAAAATAACAAATGGAATACAATTATAAACAAGTGAAACGCGTTGAGTTTTCAGTTATCCAACGGACTTTTAAACTTATACTGTGGCATGTTGAACGGCTTTTAACTGAACCACAGTGGCAAGATCACTGCATACTTCTCTCAATAGTAGAAAATATATTAAAACTAAGGGCCTGATCCAGACTTACGCTGGTGTGCATAGCGTATTAACGCAGAACGTACCACCGATGCACGGCAATAGGCACTCCCCTTGCTCGTACCTAGTTTAGCTTCCACACGCTCGGCAATCCCTACCCTAACTTTTGTGTTCATACCTGTGCCCATTTGTATGTTCATTGCGTATTAACGACGCTTAGCGCACCCATACTGTACAATTTAAATGCCTCACCCCGCCCTCGGTACGTGGTTACTTCTTTCGTATGGCAGGCATGCCCCCCATGATCTGTAATACGAAGCGGTTATGATTAAGGCCCATACGCAAAGATTTTCAGACCGTAACATGAGCGTCTCATCTGCCCCATGTATGCGCAGTAAGAACAAATGGCAGTTTTTACGCTTACGATCTGTGTAAAACCGCATCCGAGCGTAAGTCTGGATCAGGTCCTAAGTATCGGGATAGGCTGTATCAGTATAATTGCAGCCACAAATGAAAACTGAATTCAAACTTAATTCTGTTTTATGACAATATATTAAGCACCCATGATTAGTGATTAAAGAGTTAATTTGCCTATAGCCTCCAAACCCTCCATGTGCAATAATTAATACATAGGTCCATATACGTAGAAGGAAAATATTAAGAGGTGAAAATCACATCCTTCACACATGTATAAAGACTACATTTGAGTATAAATAATTATTAATAAAAGTCATATATATAAAACCCACGAATAAGGGACTCTAATTAAATAACTGAATACATCATAAGAACAAGGGGGTTGATCCAGAACTACGTTTGCAATACGTTTCCTTGCGTAGCGTATTTTCGTGTGCGTACCTTCTATACACTCCCCTTGTCACACCCCTTGAATGTACGTATTTTGTCAAGATACGCTTTCCAAACCCTACCTTAACTTTTGGCAACGTGACCGCAGTGATCCGCACACGTACGTATGGGCAAGACGTATTTATGCAGCTAAGCACGCCCATACTGTACACTTTAAATACAAACCCCGCCTACATAGCGTATTTCAGATGTATTTTTGACTCATGTAAAATTGGCACGCCCACACGTAAGTATTTACGTGACACATACGTGAATGGCCCATACGTTCACATTTACGCTACGTTACGGAGCGTATTTTCTATGATGCGCATGTGCAGTACTTACCAAAATGCGATTTTACATCTTCGCCAGGCGTAAATTCGCTCACAAGCGTTGTTCTGGATCTGGCCCAAGATATTTATTTGGGGATTAATTACCCTGCCACATTTAAAAAATCATTTGTAAGTTATGGCAGTTAATTATATTTAAATTTAATCCCATAAGAGGTGGATAGTGTTTGTGTACATAATATTTTTAATATTTTCCTACTTTTCTATATTTTTTAATCACAATTTTGCTTTTAATAATTGTTAAATAAGAGTTAGGGCTTTATTTACTAACTTCGGGGCTGATTCAGAGATGCGATTGCGAAAAGATCGCAAATATACGCACCTTAGGTAAGATCTTACCATGTTCCAGCCCACTGCATAAACAGTCACTCCCCTTGCAAACAGCGGTGGATCTTAAACTTAGACCACCATTGACTAGCCCTAACTCTACGCTGTCATTTGGGATCTTAAGTGACGTGGTAGCGTTCATTTAAGATCCTAAGTGTCAGCCCGCGCCCACTTTCCCTCATTTCCCTGCCTCCCCCCGCCCATTTCCATGCAAATCCTTAAGATCTTAAGTGCTTGCGTGCGATTCAAACTTACGCTCTTAGCGAACTTACGCTCCTAACCGCTACGTTAATGGCGTTGCACTATTACTACGCATGCGCAGTTTTGCTAATTTTCTAGGATCTTAAATATACGCACCTAAGTGCCGTGGAAATCGCATCTCTGAATCAGACCCTTCATTTTTAGGTGATAATGCCTGTTCTATCACTACAACGTACATTATCACCAAAAACTGAACTGCTTACAATTTACTATGCTGCATTCGCCATGGAAATCTGCTGTTTCCATGGCGATGCACAAACACTTCACAAGTCTTCGCAGGCCCACTGATCTTAACGGGTGCCGGCACTGCACTACACTACATTACAATTTACTATCCCTCGGTGCTGAAATGATCATTCATCTCAGGATGGCGTTAGTGCCTTCATACATGCGATCTCCCCATATTCCCCCCTTTTCCTCCCCCTAATAGCTGTTATTATGAGGAGGAAAGGGGGGGCATGTATGGGGAGACCGCTGGCATAAAGGAGGATGCGGTCATTTCAACAAAAAAACGAAAGTAAAACATTAAAAACAATCAAAAGGTGAAAAAAAGATAAAACTCGCCTGTCCAGGAGACGTGTCCGACTCAGAAGATAACAGCCCCGATATGAAGACACTGCGCATGCGCAGTGGTTTTTCATATTTGGGCTTGACATTTTCTAAGTCCAGCAGTGTAGTCTCTGTGCATGAGCAGGATTTCATTCATATGAAATCTGAATGAAGTGGCCTGCGATGCGGGCAGAGAACATCGCGGGACCTCGGCGGAGAGGTGAGTAATAGTAAATTTTAAAGGGGAAGCTGCCAGGCTCGCTGCGAGCACAAGCAAGCCTGGAGCAGCATCGTTCCCCAAAGAAGAAAAAAAAAGTTAAATAGAGCCCTATGTGTGTATATCACATTTCTCTTTGTGTAGTGCCTCCATCAAGTCTTCTTTTTCTCGGTATGTATGGACGTAAATATAATGACCAAAAGGGGCATCTTGGGGACCCCCCTGAAACCTCACAAACACACTTCACAAACTCTGACACACATA
>WWET01001869.1:303686-315480 GCA_011038615.1 Limnodynastes dumerilii | reverse complement strand
ATTCGTCCAATCTACGATAATTGCAAAATTGGCGATAATCGCTCTAGTGTGTGCCCAGCTTAAGTCAAGAGACAGGGGGGAGGGAAGAGAATAGAAAGTAAATAAATAAATGAGAGTGGGGGAGGAGTGCTGACTGCCGGCCCAGCAACTAAACTCTAGTGTCCTGGGCAGGATAGAGAGGAGGCCAGGGGCTATCCAGGGCCCCCTCTCTGTCCGGGCCCGGGACACTAGGCCCGGCTGTCCCCCCCCCCCTGATGGCGGCCCTGCCCCCATGGAACATCACTTGTGATGTCACAAAGAAGTGGGGCACTGTGGACTTGTGGTTAAGATTCACAGGGGTTTCATGCGCAAGAACTTTGTTGTGCATTGGCTCACTGTTGTGCAGTCTACTACAGCTCTGCAGCAAAAATAAGGTGAGTATTGGCATGCCCCCTTCACTTTTCATGCCTGAGACAAAAGTCCTGTCACTTAACCTTGCTCATGGAGGCCTTGCTCATGGAGGCAGAAAGTCAGTGAATTCTATAAAGAGAACAATAACCTGCATAGCTCTCCTTTTCTTAGTGTTCCATCTTAGGTTCATATAAATTCTTGGAAATACAGAAGTCTATAAGCGTTTGCAGAGACTGTAAGTTGAAAGACTGCCCCCCTTGCAAATGAACAGAAATGTTTGTATTTGCATGAAGCTTTGAGCATGAACAGAAGCATGGCAGCAAAGTAACTGAAATGTGGAGCACAACTTAGAATATATAATCTGGCCCTAGGTTACTTTGATGATCATCTTCTTATTGTATTGCTGTCACATTGTGAAATTCTTCTACCTGATATGTTACATAAGTAATAATGAATGACAAGCCCAAAGACTGAGCAAAAGTGGTGTACTTCAGATTATAAATAGAGCAAAGTAAAATAATTAGTCATTTTCCAGAGAAAGGAAAGTATGAAAAGAGCATTTTAGGATAATTACTGAATAAAATACCAAGATTTCATTTTGTGTGTTCTGGACATCTTAATTGAAATCTTTATTGAAAATGTCTAATATACAACTAAACTACTTAAGCAACTTATATTACCTTAATAAATGACCAATAAGTGCTTTTCTGTAACCTTTTGTCATCCTGTTCTTTTAAATTCCAAGAAACCTATTGCAACTCCCTGGGCACTTGGTACAGCCTGGCAGGGAAGCAGTACTTTCAAAGTAGGAAATGTTGCTTAATACAACTATGATGGGGATCATGACATCTAGACATGACACAGGTCCAGTACAGACAGCCCTCTGAATTTGTTTAGCCAACAGAAGCACCACGAACCTGATCTTTCACTTCTTTTTCCATGTGTATGGATAAAATCCGACTGCTTTTCTGATCTGCTTATGCATATGCATCTGTGCAACTCCAGTGGGATGTAAAATCACCCATCCAGACTTGACAGGAATGACACTTCTAACAGAGGGGCTTGGTTATGATCACAAATGGGCAGGAGCTTCTTAATGCAGTCTGCAGGAGTGTGGTTTGCTGATATGATGGTCTTAATTTCGAAAGACCATCATACTACAGCTGATGCAGACTGCTGGCAATTGCGGCGGTGATGAAACTTCTATGGGTGTGAAGATCTCAGTTTTCTGTTCTTATTCTACCACTATTTGAAGATAAAGCATAATAACAAATGACCCCTAATTTCAAGAGACAAATATTTGCCTGAAATTGATTATAAACTACAGTACACAATATTCTTATGTCCTGTAATCAAAGTATGAAGGGTATGTATTGCTGTAAATTTTTGTGTAACATAAGTAAATGATTCAGTGTCGCTATCCCTACTACTACAGAAATTCAGTTAAAATAAATGACATTCTGAGTGATACAGTGACATTTAAAGGAATACAATGGCATGCAGAGTGATACCGTGACATTTTTGGCTTTGAGTGACATGCTAAAGAATATGACAGTCAAAAATAATTATTTTACCCAGCAGTACAGTAGCCTAACAAAATTCATTGTCTAAAATAAATATATAATATGGAGCTTAAATCCATAGAGCGTTGTCCATATTTAAAGCCTTGCAATACAAACAAACATATTTGTTGCTGTGAGAGCAAGAAATATGTCTAATACTAATGCTACTGCCAGATTGCAACTTGTCTATCTAGCTCAGCTTAGTGAAGTCACATATGTATTGTATTGCACACTGGTGGGAAGATTCTTGGTTTGGAGTTAGTAGCTTAGTAAATGGTCTCAATGGAAGTATTTGCAACCAGTATGAATTTTATTATTTCAAATAACATGTTTTTATTATTAAAGTATTATATTTTTCTAACTACAGGTGCCATTGGGTCCTGGATATCAAAGCATGTTGTTACCAAGTTACCAGTTTGCCATAACCAAACGTTATAACCTAGGAGTCTTCCTACAATGTTATTGTGAACCATAGCAACCTTGGTAAAACAGCCTTGGTGCTGAATGACCTAGGTCAAGAAATGAATCACATTGGGGACCCCAATATTGTTAGCTGTCAGTGCGTGTTCAGGTTGAAGAAGATGGGCTAAGATGAAGCATTTCTTGCCCCACTGATTTTCATGCTACCAACCTAGGAGAGTATTCAGAGATCCGGTGTGAGTTAGGTGCCGACCTAACTCACCCGTCCTGCCGCCATCCCGCCCCTCTTTTTAGGAACCTTATGGCACCTACGAGTGCCATAGGGCTACCTTAACTATCTGTGCAATGTCCGCAATATAATACTTGCAATGAGAGAGATTGGGTCACTCTGGGAAATGTCAGAGTGAAATAACTAGTCCTGTACACATGCCAGGTACCTCTTGTGTGGTATCCATGTGTCACTCATAAAGTCAGGAATGTTAATTTTATACTTATACTAGTCTAAAACCCGTCATAAAGATGGGAAAAATATTGCCAATTCATTTCTCCCCCCCCCCCAGTATCCCCATCATGTCTTAAGCCCCCTCATTATCACCATCATGGGCCGGATCCAGAACTAAGTCCGTCTTCCGTAGACGGCCGTAATTCAATGAACAATAGCTACTGCGCATGCGTAATAACTATTGTACGTAATCTGCGTATCGTTTAGATACGTAGATTGCGTATATGCGGTCTAAAAGATTGGGTATATTTAAAAATAATAACATAAGGTGTACTATAACAGTGGGAGAAAAAAAAAATGTGGCTAAAAATGAGGAATCAGGGACTGGATCCAGACCCCGATTTTTTGTAATGGTAGAGGTACAAATTTTGCTATTCATTAAGGACGATTTCATAGAATTGCGGTGAAATTGCCTAGAAATTGCCAAAAATAAAATCGCAGCTAGAGAGGTGCGATTCTATTGTGAATTCCTCTCGGGACTGACAAAAACACATGTCCGTATAACAGCCATGCAGCGCTGCGTGTAGTGTGTGAAAAAAAAAACCACAAAGCACAAAACATACATTAACCCCTAAATCATCATTTAATAAAGTATGCATGTAAAAAATAAGTATTCCCTAACTAACAAGGTTCCCTAAATGTGTGCACTTACCTCCGGTGGTCATCTCTCCAGTGTAATGTGTGCAGTGTATTGTGCATCTTGGGAAGCGTTCTGTTCTTCATTGGAGTCTTTGTTCTTCTGAGTTCAGCTTGCTTAAAGTGTCTCTGGATCTTCTCCTGTTGACACGACACTGGGAACCTCCTCTTCTTCATCCGGACTGCTTCTAATGACGAATAGGTCACTAGGGGGCAGTGTTTTATATAAGAGATGACGTCAGTTACAGTGGGGGCTGACGTCATCTCTTATATAAAACACTGCCCCCTAGTGACCTATTCGTCATTAGAAGCAGGCCGGATGAAGAAGAGGAGGTTCCCAGCGTCGTGGCAACAGGAGAACATCCAGAGAACTGGACCGGACACTTCAAGCAAGCTGAACACAGACTCCAATGAAGAACAGAATGCTTCCCAAGATGCTGACATCAAATGGTGAGTGCACAAACCTTTTATTACACACGATACAGTGCACACATTACACTTAGATTAGGAGAGATGACCACCGGAGGTAAGTGCACACATTTAGGGAACATTGTTAGGGAATATTTATTTTTTACATGCATACTTTATTAAATGATTTTAGGGGATAATGTATGGTTTGTGCTTTGTGTTTTTTTTTTTTCTTCACACACTACACGCAGTGCTGCATGGTTAGAAGTCTTACCATGTTGTGTTGATAGAACTACAAGGGTCAGTTTTGCTGATCCTTGTAGTTCGATCAGTACAGCATGGCTAAGGCTTTCAGCCATGCAGCACTTAGGTTTTATTCAATCTCACGCGATTTGCTGCGATTTGTTAAAGGGCTAATCGCGGTTGTTTTCTATTGAAAATAACAGCGATTTAGCCCTTTAAAAATCGCACACCATCACCTGAGATTGAAAAAATCGCAGAAAAATCGTGTGTTATTGAATTTGCAATTTTTTAAGAAAAAAAATCGCAGCTCAAAATCGATTTTAATGAATGGGGCCCTTAGTCTCTGAAGAAACTTGACTGCTTTTTGGCTACTATAACTCATAAGGGGAATAAATAACTTACAAGGTGATAATTTAATAACTGTGGTTATTAATCCAGGGGAATTGTAGAAATAAGGTCACAGGTGATAGTTTCCGTTAAGTGCGTTATAACTTTGTTGGTAGGTTCATGTTGATCTTTAAAAAGGTGTGGTGGCAGCCAAAATATTTGGGGTAAATATAGAGATTTACCATAATAGAGGTGGGTGGTGCTAGAATGTTAATGTGGATTTAATGTGCTAGGCCCCCAGGCAAACGGGTATCCAAGTCAGGGATTCTGATGTAGGTAGTCCTGGTCCCTGACAAATAAGAACATACCATTCTGTTGTGTTAGTTAGTTAGTTAGCTTATTAGTTGTGTTTTTTTATTTATTTTTTATTTAACAATAAAGCTATCTACAATAACTACTATATGACTGAACTGTGGATCAAGCCCTAATTATGTAATAAGCATAATCAGATATTGGATGGGATTAAAACTACTGAAAAGGGGGTGTTTGCGATTTGAGTATGGATCTGAATACACTAAATCCAGGTAACTATACTTTTAGCCAATCAAATGCTTTCCTATAGCATGACTAGTGTAAGCGCTAGAGGGAGGGGAGGACATTTTATAGTATAGGTGTCCACTACACATGCCTCTCTGTCTTGACTTCAAATTCACTCCCATTATAAGTGAGAACAGATTGGAAATCTTAAGGAACAACTCCTCAGAACTCCTTGCAGCCAGGGCCGTCTTTACCACTGGGCAGTTTGGGCTAGTGCCCATGAGCAGGGCCGTCTTTACCACTGGGCAGTTTGGGCTAGTGCCCATGGGCCCAACGCATCAGGGGGCCCTTCAAAGCCCAGTAGTCCAACTGCCACTGTCTCCAACCCTAAAGGTATTTTTCAGCCCCCACTGCAGCCCACGCAGAATTACATTCAGAGAAAGCTAATTTCTTAATGTAATTCTGCGTGGACTGCAGCGGAGGCTGAAAATACCTTTTCCGGACCACAGGGCTGTTCCTCCCCCTCACAGATGTTTGTGCAGCGGCATGCCTGTTAACAGCCTGACGCTGGCGTGATCTTCACATCAGCACTGACTGTACAGAAGGCACACCGCCACAGGGGAGACAAAAGGACCAAGGAATCAGGACAGTCACGAGCATCGTGTTTCTTTGATTTTGCAGACCTGACAAAAACACAGGGGGGGCACACAGAAATTATGCACACAGAAGGGGGGCAGATAGCAGACCTGAAAATAACACAGAGGGGGTACACAGAAATTAAGGACACAGAAAGGGGGCAGATGGCAGACCTGACAATAACACAGAGGGGGCACACAGAAATTATGGACACAGAAGGGGCAGATGGCAGACCAGAGGCGTAACTAGCGTGGGTTTTGTAGGGCTTGTGCCCCAGGTTCCGATGGCGCCCAGCTGATGTGGGCGCAATCGGAGCCTTAGGGCATGAGTCCTACTAAACCCAACTTGTTTTTTTCCCCCGTTGGACTCCTTTTCCAGGAGTCACAGCGGGTAGCAGGCATCACAGCAGTGGTGTGTGCGGTGTATACAGACGCCGACGCGACCTTGGGGTCACATCAGCGTCTGTATTCACTGCAAGCAGCACCTGACAATGCAGAGAGCGCGCCGCGGAGGTGAGCGAGGAGAGGGTAAGTAAACTGTAACTGGGGCCCGAGGGCTGCACTAAGGATTGAAACTATATTTAGGGAGCGCACTAAGAACTAAAACTATATTAAGGGGGTGCACTAAGGACTGAAACTATGATCGGGCTGCACTAAGGACTGAAATGATATTATGGGGGTGCATTAAGGATTGCAAATATATGAGGGGCTGCACTAAGGTCTAAAACTATATAATGGGGGTGCATTAAGGACTGAAAGTATATTATGGGAGTGCATTAAGGATTGCAACTATAGGAGGGGCTGTACTAAGGTCTAAAACTATATAATGGGGGTGCACTAAGGACTGAAATTATATTATGGGGGTGCATTAAGGATTGCAACTATATGAGGGGCTGCACTAAGGTCTAAAACTATATAATGGGGGTGCACTAAGGACTGAAATTATATTATGGGGGTGCATTAAGGATTGCAACTATATGAGGGGCTGCACTAAGGTCTAAAACTATATAATGGGGGTGCACTAAGGACTGAAAATATATTATGGGGTGCACTAAGGACTAAAACTATATTATGGGGCTGCACAAAGGACTAAAACTATATTATGGGGGTGCACAAGAAACTAAACTATGATGGGGCTGCACTAAGGAGTAAAAACTATATTAAGGAGGTGCACTAAGGACTGAAACTATGATGGGGCTGCACAAAGGACTAAAACTATATTATGGGGGTGCACTAAGGACTAAAACTATGACTGCACTAAGGACTGAAACTATATGAGGGGCTGTAATAAGGATTGAAACTATATGAGGGGCTGCACTAAGGACTGAAACTATATGAGGGGCTGCACTAAGGCTGAAGGCTGGGGAGACTTGAGGGGTATTATTTGAAGGGTGAGGAGACATGAGGGGGATTATTTGGAGGCTGGAGATACATGAGGGGGATTATTGGAAGCTGGAGATACATGAGGGGCTTATTGGAAACTGGTGAGACATGAGGGGGGTATATTGGAAACTGGGGAGACATGAGGGGGCTTATTGGAAGCTGGTAAGACATGAGGGGGATTATTGGAAACTGGGGAGACATGGTGGGGATTATCGGAAGCTGGGGAGACATGAAGGGGTCCTTAGAAACCTAGAGACAACTCATGGCCTAGGTGATGATTTCTATGGACACTGACAACATGGCTCTTGTGTACCAGCTGTTTTCTTGGGCTGCCATGATTGCTGATTGCCGTTTGCCCGTCACTTCGGGATATCGATGGGCTTCCGACCGGCAGCTGTGATGCAGACATGTTTGTATGCAGACTTGATTGGCAGCGGCATGGTAAGTATTAACTTTAAGCCTCTGCTTTCTTTGTATTGTGGTTACAAATATGTATTTTGCTCTTTATGACACTATTAGGCTATTGTGGTTAAATGTTGAATTTGATGCTCAAATGATATTGATCCTAACAGTAATTGCAGATAATTAATGTAAAAAATTAAAATTATGACTATTTTGTTCTGGCATTGATCAATGTATACTGTACTTTACAACACACAGGGCAGCTTACACATTAGAGGACCATAAAACGTGCATGTCAGGCAGAGAGTGCTGGGGGAGGGGGCAGGTTGCACATGATGGAAGTTCTGGGTGGCTAGTAAGACATGGGGCCGTATCCAGAACTACGGCCGTCTTTCATGGACGGCCGTAATTCACTGAACAGTAGCTACTGCGCAGAGGGGGGCACAAAGAAATTATGGATACAGAAGGGGGGGCAGATGGCATACCTGGACAATAACACAGAGGGGGCACAAAGAAATTAGGGACACTGAAGGGGGGCAGATGGCAGACCTGGACAATAACACAGAGGGGGCACAAAGAAATTAGGGACACAGAAGGGGGGCAGATGGCAGACATTGGGCCTGATTCAGAACTACGCTTCAACACGATTTTACGCGTGGCGGAGACGTAAATTCGCAGTTTAGAACGCACTGCGCATGCGCACCATAGAAAATACGCACATTCACGTAGCGTAATTGTGAACGTATGGGAAATTCACGTATGTGTCACGTAAATACTTACGTGTGGGCATGGCAATTTTACGTGAGACAACAATACGTTCGATTTACGTGAAGTAGGTGGAGGTTTGTATGTAAAGTGTACAGTATGGGCGTGCTAGCGGACGTACGCTGTTACGTGAGAAAAAGTTAAGGTAGGGTTTGGGTAGCGTATCTTGACAAAATACGTCCGTGCAAGGGGTGTGCCGAGGGGAGTGTAGCGAACTTACGTGCACGAAAATACGGCACACGTAGTTCTGGATCTACCCCATTATGGGCACAGGAAGGGGGACAGATGGTAGACCTGGACAATAACACAGAGGGGGCACAAAGATATTATGGGCACAAGAGGGGGGGGGGCAGATGGTAGACTTGGACAATAACACAGTGGAGGCATAAATGGGAATGGGTGGGTATTGACCCCTGTGCATTGCTTTGCCCAGGGCCTACAATTCTGTTAAGACGGCCCTGCTTGCAGCATGGCCTCTCATGCACTTGCATAGAAAGACTCGATATAGCAGGGAACTGATATCGGAGACTGTGCTCGGTAGTCTGAATATGGACAAATTTATTTTGTAGATGAATCCCATTGCCTATATTAATGTATTTTCTTGCTCACATGTTAACTTTCAATTATTTTTTGCTCAGATTTGTTTATTAAATGCCAAGTTACATTCAACATTTATTTATATCCTGCTTATGTTTTTATACTGCATTTCATAAATACACTTTAACAGACATTTGAGAAATACGTTCTGTTTAATTTTTAATTTTTAATTTTATTGGATGTACAACCATTTAGAACAATTCTACAACACTGGTCAAGACACATGCAATGGATTCTAATTAAGAAGAACCCCCTCTTAGATATCCCTGCAATAATAACTCTCTTAGAATGACCCTGTGGCAGACCGTGGGTGAAAATATTCTTTTTCATATGTCACTGGCAGCCTTTTTCTTACTTTCTGCTCACTAAAATGAGAACTGTTATGTGCACAATTTGGCAGTTATGTGGGGGTGGCTAACCTATGTAGGCGTTGTTTTGGAGACAAATTAGGTTAATTCTACACATCATTACAGCCACAGATTCTGTATATGGGATCTGATCTTGTTAGTGTTTTGTTCTTCATGAGGTGCTTGTAATAAGCTGCATCTCAGTTCCTCTGTACCTCAATGCTTCTCTTCTAGTAAAATCCACACTAATCATCATTTTACTGCCCACTCGATTTTCTTATGTGAAACTATATGCCATCTCAGTCATTAGCCAACAGCTATGATTTACCAAGTATGTTAATATACCAACAGCAAATTCTTGACTTTTAAATAAAATTTAAGGAACTACAGGAAAAAACTGTTTTTGTTTTTTTAAATGCATCTACAGTAAACAAGTGTTCTGGCAGAACTCAAGTTATTCCCCTTGCCACCAGATACATGAGTGGTCCAGTCACCAGTCTGCCAAACAAAGCAACTCCAGTTCTGCCACTGAAGATACGGTAAAGTCCTATCTCCCAAGAGTAACTATATGCACTGCGCTCATAGAGAAAAATCAGTCTGGACGCTTGAATGTGTTTCTATTGTGCACTTTTTAAGATCAAAGGGCATCGGAACCATCTGACACTGGTGTGTCATGGCACAACTGTTGAGGAGCTGATGTATAGAATGGAGGATCGTACATAATGGTTTTGGAATACCCTTATTGTATGATCTGATCAAAATTCCTATGACCACCCACCATGTGGGAGCTTAGGAAATAAAATCCCTGAATAATTGCAATAATGTCAAAGGATAATCTGGATATCATGGGAATCACGGAATCATGGTGCAATGAAAATCATCACAGGGATCTAGCTATACCATGATATAATTTATTTAGATAGGATAGAGTAGGAAAAATTGGAGGAGGCATATTAATGTATGTGAAGGAAGCGTTAAATTCAACTTTAACAGGGAGTATTGAAGAAAAAACTGAGGCACCTTGGAAAACCACAAAAACCCAGGGGGTTATTCTTCGTACTGGAGTGATATATAGGCCACCAGGACAAGATGAGGAAATGGACAATGTCCCATTGCAAGAAATTGCTAAAATGGCATTAAAACAGGAGGTAATAATCATGAGAGATTTTAATCTACCTGATATAAACTGGGGTGAGTCTTCAGCAAGCTCCACTAGAAGTGGGGACATTTTAAATTCTTTACAGGGAGCGTCCCTCAAGCAACTGGTGAGAGAGCCTACTCGCAAAGTGGTCGTGTTAGATTTGGTACATACAAATGGTAACAGAATCTCAGTATTAAGTGTGTATGAAAACCTAGGATTCAGTGATCATCAAGCAGTATGGATGGCTTATACCATTGTATAAGAAAGGTTAGGAAAAAACACACAAAAACCAATGTGGTTTATAAAAGAGGTAGCAAGAGGCAATTACTAATACTTTCACTGGGGAGCAGATATTAAAAGAACTTTCAAAGCTGAAAGTGGACAAACCAGTGGGACCAGCTGGGATACATCCTAGGATAATAAAAGAGCTTATAGGGGTTCTGGCAAAACCTTTATCTGAATTATTCAACCAGTCACTAATAACTGGGGTGATTCTAGAGGATTGGAAAATAGCAAATGTCGTCCCTCTGCATAAAAGTGAAAGTAGGGAAGAAGCAGCAAATTACCGACCAGTGAGTCTAACATCAGTAGTAGGGAAATTGATGGAAACACTAATAAAGGAACAAATTGTATAGTATCTTAAATTTAGTAACTTACAGGATCCCAAGCAGCATGGATTCACTGGGGGAAGATCATGTCAAACAAATCTTATAGAATTTTTTGACTTGGGGCCGTATCCAGAACTACGGCCGTCTTCCATGGACGGCCGTAATTCACTGAACAGTAGCTACTGCGCATGCGCAGTAGCTATTGTACATAATCTGCGTATCGTTTTGATACGTAGATTGCGTATATGCGGTATGAACTACGCAGTAGCTACTGTTCAGTGAATTACGGCCGTCCATGGAAGACGGCCTTAGTTCTGGATACGGCCCTTGATTAGTAAAGTATTAGATAAAGGGGGGAGCTGTAGACATAGCTTATCTAGATTTTAGTAAGGCTTTTGACACCGTGCCACATTGAAGACTGTTTTAATAAGCTGGAAACGTTGGGATTGAACTTAAAGATAGTTACATGGATAGGATCTTGGTTACAGGATAGACAACAGAGGATTGTAGCAAGTGGAATCCCTTCTGGGAATGATAAGGTAACCAGTGGAATACCCCAGGGTTCTGTACTTGGACCAGTGCTATTTAATATTTTTATAGGTGATATTGCTTGTGATATCGAGTGGAAAATATGCCCTTTTGCAGATGACTGGAGGAATGGTCAAGAGTGTGGCAACTGCAGTTTAATGCCCAAAAATAAAAAATCATGATCATGAACTTGGGGCACAAAAACCCAAAAGCTCAATTTATCATTAATGGCACTACATTAATGCCTACTGAGGAGGGGTGTGGGTCCCCATTGAAAATGGCCCTATTTCAGTTCTGAACTGGCTGGGAAATCGATTGCTTCTACCTCGAAGAGGCAAAGCAATTGATCCGCGGAGCCCGAAC
>WWET01001869.1:250370-272852 GCA_011038615.1 Limnodynastes dumerilii | reverse complement strand
CTTTTTGTTTTTTAAACTGCTTTCTTCTTGTTTTTAATAAAATTGAGCGCCAAGTGTGCCCTGTCTACTGGTGACGTTTATTGCTTTTACAGCATTTTAACTTTTTTGTCTAAAAAATCTGACGCCAAGTGTGTCCTGTCTATTGGTGGCGTTTATTGCTTATAAAGCATTTTCTATTGAATTGCAGTGCATTGTCTTTTATATTTGACTGCGCTTTTCTTTTTTTGCCTAAAAAATCTGATGCCAACAGTGTGTTGTCTATTGGTGGCGTTTATTGCTTGCTTATAAAGCGTTTTCTATTCAATTTTAGCACACTGTCTTTATTTAAAATTTGACTGGGTTTTTTTTTTCGTCTAAATAAATAACCAGACGTCAAGTGTGTCCTGTCTATTGGTGGCATTTATTGATTCATTAAAAGCATTTTCAATTTAATTGCAGTGCACTGTCTTTATTCAAAATTGGACTGCACTTTAATTTTTTTCGTATAAATAAATAAAATAACCAGACGCCAAGTGTGTCTTGTCAATTGGTGGCGTTTATTAATTCATTGAAAGCATTTTCTATTCAATTGCAACACACTGTCTTTATTCAAAATTTGACTGCGCTTTTCTTTTTTTTCGTCTAAATATATAAGCAACCACCTAGTGTGTCCTGTCTATTGGTGGCGTTTATTGATTTATTTAAATTATTTTCTATTCAATTGCAGCGCACTTTCCTTATTCAAAATTTGACTGCGCTTTTCTTTTTATCGTCTAAATAAATGACCAGACGCCAAGTGTGTCCTGTCTATTGGTGGCGTTTATTGATTCACTAGCAAAAGTGCCCGGCGTTGCCCGGGTTTAAAACTTAAAGTTAACATATCAATGATTTAGATGTCACTCCTCTTGTCACTCGCTGTCAGTCCTCTGCTACTCCCCTGTCACTCCCCCTGTCACTCCTCCTGTCATCCCTGTAACTTCTCTGCTACTCCCCTGTCACTCCTCCTGTCATTCCTCCTGTCACTCCTCTGCTACTCCCCTATCACTTCCCCCTGTCACTCCCCCTATCACTCCCCTTTCACTTCCTTGTCACTCCTCTGTCATTCCTCCTGTCACTCCTCCTGTCACTCCTCTGCTACTCCCCTGTCACCCCCCATCACTCCCCTGTCATCCAAATTAATCCAGTAGAAGACTCAGAACAGGCTCCCTTTGTTAAAGTTCTGCCCAGTGTACACCAATGGGAGGTTCTACTGGGACCCCAACCCTCCTAGTATGTCTTATGGGAGCCAATATTACCACTCTGTGATGTTTTCTTCCTTAGCCATCATTCAGATGGACATCTGTCACCAATCAGCTTAGCAACCCCAAAAACTATGGATTTGATAGTAATGTCGGTCATTTTAGACATTTTATTTTTCACCCATTCTCACCCCCCCATGCTGATGGACTTAAATGGCATCAGGAGTGTCACTATTCATCCCGAAAACTATGGATTCAACACTAATATTCGTTGTTTTCCATTATTTTTACATGTGACCCCCTTTCCACCCCCCACCCCTAGGGGTGCTAGGGGTGGTAGGCATTGCCCGGGTTTAAAACTTAAAGTTAACGTGTTAATGAGTTAGATGTCACTCTTCCTGTCAATCCCATCACTCCTCTGCTACTCCCATGTCTCTTCCCCATCACTCCTCCTGTCATTCCTCCTGTCACTCCCCTTGTCACTCCTCTGCTACTAACCTGTCACCTCCCCGTTACTCCCCCTGTCACTCCCCTTTCACTTCCCTATCACTCCTCCTGTCACTCCTCTGCTACTCCCCTGTCACTCCTTTCACTCCTCCTGTCGTTCCTCCTGTCACTCCTCTGCTACTCCCCTGTCACTCCCCCCAATTTTGTTCAAATAAGTGATCTCCAAAAGTTTTTCCTCTTCCACAACTGATGGCATTCCAGAGTTATGCTGGAATGCCAAGGCTGTGCTGTGCGCACAACCCTGGGATAGGATATCTCCATTCTCCAGCCCACAGATTCACTCAAATCACCTCCAAACCAATCAATGAGTTTGATGTCACCCCCTGTCACTCCCCCTGTTACTCTCCGTTACTCCCGTCACTCTCCTTTCACTTCCATGTTACTCCCCTGTCATTACCATCATTCAACACCATTCAAAATTAGCTCTGTCCTCTTTCTGAGCAAACTCTGCCCACAACTGAACTTATTTGTTGAAACCACACCCTCTTTTCCAAAAGCTCCACCTCTCTTTAGTGTAAAATCAAAGTAATTTTATTTACAGGTAATGAAAAGTATAGTACAGTATAAAAATTCTAAAGTAAAATCTTTTACAAATTCAGTATAATGTTAATTTAACTCAAAACTTTATTATAAACAACATTTTTAGTTTCACCTCCAGGAGCAAGTATAAATCAATTCTTGGATGAATCCACCCTCGAGCAAGCAACATAAAGTTGTCCGTGGGAGTAACATGCCGATCTCAAATCCACTCCACAGTACTTAATGGACTGCTGCTGTGACTTGTTGATCGTGATCGAGATTGCAAGTCTCACTGGAAATTGCAATCTCTTAAAGTTAAAGGGAGATCTGTGGGATAAAAACTGTTTCACCCTCTCCCTTTCCTGTTAAGATAGTTGCTTCAATTACATTACTCAGCACCTTCTTTACACATAGCCTTGTGCTGTTGCAAAGTTTTGACTTGTTGAGGTTCCATAGTAAAATAATTGGAGATCCCACTCTAAGTAAAAGACAATGGGCCTGATCCAGAACAACGCTTCAAAGCGAATTTACGCGTGGCGGAGACGTAAAATCGCTGTTTAGAACGCACTGCGCATGCGCACCATAGAAAATACACACATTCACGTAGCGTAATTGTGGACGTATGGGCCATTCACGTATGTGTCACGTAAATACTTACGTGTGGGCGTGCCAATTTTACGTTACTCGAAAATACGTGTGAAATACGTGTAGGCGGGGGGTGGTATTTAAAGTGTACAGTATGGGCGTGCTTAGCTGCGTAAATTCGTTCAGCCCATACGTACGTGTGCGTATGACAGTGGTTATGTGTGAAAAAGTTAAGGTAGGGTTTGGGAAGCGTATCTTGCCAAAATACATCCGTGCAAGGGGTGTGCCGAGGGGAGTGTAGCGAACTTACGTGCACGAAAATACACACCATGAATAAACGTACGGCACACGTAGTTCTGGATCTACCCCAATGTGTTGGCAATCCAGCCGGATCAAGGGAGTTTAGGAACTCTGATGGGAAATTGACAACCTCATCGGCATCTACTACGGTATCAATAGACTTGTATTCAGTGACCACGCCTGGTAACATGGCAAGTATTTTATAGTTTATTTTGTGGACGTCTTCATTTTTAGCAGCAAGAATGGCCCTCTCTCGCAACCATTTCAAATTGTGATAGTTTTGGAAAACAGCCGGATAGACTGCTTCTATTAGCTCTACAACAGACGACACCAGCTTACAAAAATCGAATGTAATTTTAATCTTGCCAGAAGACTCGACTGCTAATCTACCTTCTCCGATCTCCAGTAGTTTGTTTTAAAATTTTAACACTCTCATGCCCCAGATGTACTCTTATGTTTTGCTTTAAAGTTATCCTTCACACATGTCTCCACAAAAATGAATATTTTAAACATGCGTGGATCTCATCAGCCAGTGTTGACTTTGGGATGACAGGCAAAAGTTTCCACAGAGGAGTACCAGAGCTCCTCCCATCAGGTTGTTGTTTTCTCTCAGATCTCTCAGAGTGACGTCAAGGGCCTCGAGAGCTTTCTTGTGAGCCATGGTGCATTCATCCCATATGATTAATTTACATGTCTTGAGCACCTGCACCCGACCACTTGCCTTGCTTATGTTGCAGGTAGATTTTTGTTGCCAGTATTAAATTAGTTAAAAATGTTTTCCCTGTGCCCCCAGAAGCATCAATAAAAATGATACCACCTTGTTGTTTCGCTACCTGATCCATGATAATTTTGTATGTTTTATTCTGATCTTGATACAGAAGTGGCTTCTTATCTGCTACATATGCACTCAGCTCTTCAACGTTGCAGTTCTTTTCTCGTGTGTATTCTGTGTGAAGTACGTCTTGTCTGTCTCGTACTGGGGCAGGCAGGCCAAGTTGCAGTAATGTTTTATTGATCATGGCCACACATTTGTCCTCAAGAATAATCAAAGCCTTGTTGAAAATGTCTGGACCAAACGTAATTTCTAATGTCGGATTTTCCCTCCGGACTTTGGCGAGTATATCCTCACTTAGGGCCTCCTTATATTTTTCCCATAAAGTGTATGGATTCGATGGACTGCATGTAGTCAATATTATAGCAAACAGGTTTCTGATTTGCTCTGGAAGGGAGATCAATTAGGCTTCTCACAATGGGCCTGATCCAGAGCTACAGCCGCCGTCGGTAGTACGGCAGCCGTAGCCGTAATGCGCATGCGCCGGGCAGATGTTGCCCGGCGTCACTATGGAAACACCCATAGTAGCGCCATAGGGACGCTGGAGGGGACGTCCCCCAGCGTCCCCACGCTGAAGTTAGTGTAGGGGGGCGAGGGGAGGGAGGGTAATGAGGCTGGGAAGGCGGCGTTAACGTACTAACGCCGCCGTCCCAGCGTATCAACTCTCCCTTACGCCGGCTGAAGTTAGGGTAGCCTTCAGCCGGCGTAAGGGAGAGTTAATACGCTCCTACAAGGGGGAGTGTCGGACCAGAGCAGCGATGTTACGCTGAGCGCTACAGCGCTCAGTGTAACATCGTAGCTCTGGATCAGGCCCAATGTGTCATTCCAGTGCTGGTCTTCATCCAGTAAACCCAACTTCTGACAGGCCTCTCTAAATGTCTGGCATACTTCGCGTTTACTGTTCTTAGCTCCGCAAAAGATCTTGGTCCTCGAAGTGAGTGAAGAAGCATCCTAACGAAATGACATTCAGCGTTATTGGGGTGAACTGTGTACACTCAACTTAAGGTGTCACTCGTGACTGCATCATGTCCAGGGATGGGCTGGCCAACTTTTCTTCTATAGAAAACTTTCCTTGATGCATTCCATGTGTAATATCGAGGTATCTCAAGATACCACAAAGTCCTTGTGAAAGGATCCAGCTGACACAATTGAAATAATGCTTTTAAGGTCGTGTTTGGTGGCTGATCAACCACTGTAGGGGCACTTTCTGTTGTGAAATAAAATCTCTTACCATTTTCTAAATGGACGCTGAGGTGAACTACAGTAGGGTATCTTTCGTGAATCGAAAATCCTAGAATACGCCAAACTGCCTCATTGCTGCTAATGTACCTTCCCAACTGATACTGCATCACTTCATCATTTGTTCTCTCGTTGCTTATGCCAAAAATAGCCATATAAGTACCTTTGTTAACATATTTGCACACATATTTAATCGATTTCACACTATTACAGTACTCCACGTTGATGTGTGCCTGAAACATTTTTGACAGTAGCGGCAAATATGGCATAATCCTCCATCTTCTGGAGCTCGCTGTCTATATAGAGGATAACCATCATTTCCAGTTTGTGTTTCTTTAATCAATTTTCTTGGGTATTTCTTAGTACGCTTTCCTTCCTTCATACACGGAGAGTTGGGATTGAGATTTCCACATGGTCCGTGGATCATGTTTTTCATTACCACTGCAAAAAGTTTGGATCTTGTGTTGGGTCAGGCAACTCAGCAGATATATTCGATTTGTGTGGGCTGAATTTTGTCCGCCAAACAGATTAAATTGTATAAGCGTGGCAGTCCTCGCTTTTGCCATTCAATCGTGTACATTCAGTATCTTGGCACTCCAAAGACATGGCCCTTTGTTATAACGTCAATTAGTTTTAACTGCTTCTGTTTAAATACTCTCGCAATCAAGTTATGGCACTCCCTGGGTTATTTACCATTGGTAAGCATTTCCTTGATCTCTGTCCAAGTTGGATTGCAAGTGAAGGTGATAAATAAGTCTGGTCTCCTATATGTCCTCACGTACATCATAGCATCTTGTGTGTATTCGTGCATGTGTTTGGGACTAAACGTAGCTGGTAGTATGACTAAGGCACCAAGGTTTTCAACATTCCCGTCATTCGCCACAGCATTTCTCAGGTGAATATATTCTTCAACTCTCAGTTTACGTTGATTTAGACGAATGTAAAGAAGACATTCACTCTCAATTATTGCATACATATCAACAATGAACTGATGAAACAATTGCCTGCAATATAATATGTGGTTCTGTTCAGTATCTCGAACCATTAGTCTGTATGCATAGAAATCCATCGTTGAAACTTTCTTGTTGGTTGTTTTACCTGTTGTTGGGTTGACCTGCCTCAGATTAAAATGATATCCATCTTCACGACGGGGGAATATCACTGGGTACTGTAGACTATCATAAGATCGATGTGTTTCTGAAATGTGCTGTAAGGATTCACCTCATCGTTGAATTACAATATCTCATTGACCAAACTCATCACCTGATATAACCACCGCGACTTCATCTACCTGAGGTGCATTGAAGCGCTGCTCATGTTTGCCTGCTGGTCTTTGGTCTGCTCTTATGACTACTTTAAATTCATCCATTGGCATACGTTCCAATGCTGTTTTAAATGTTTTAATAAGATCATTGTGCTCATGAAACATCCTTTGTAAGTTTAACACAATCTGACATCTTGTTCCTGAGATGTAGGCGCACCTCTGGTCAGTTTCCATTTGTTCGTTTCCAGTAAAATATAGTTGGATACATTTTGGTGAATGATCTGGCAGAGGAAGCAATGATCCCACCTTATGGTAAGTCTGCCCTTGCACCGTCAATGTCGATGGAAATCCAGGCTGTTCAAAAACTAATGTGGCTCCGAACAATGTAATTTGGAAACATGAGTTGTATTTTCTGATGTTACAAAGGAAATGCTTTGATTTTGACGTATCTCTTGATGTGTAAGTCAAAAGTTCTTGTGGGGGTGGTTCCAGTTGGCAGAGTTTCACTTTCCCATTTTTGCAGCAGATTTAAACTTTTTGGCTTCACAGTAACTACAAACTATTTCCATTTTTCCATGCATGCTGCAAGTAGTCCTTATGTGGATCATAGTGAAAACCTTCCAATGCTAAGCTAAAATGTTGTGCAGTCCATGATCGTCTGGCTCTATGTCTCATTTTCTGTAGTTGGGCCTCACGCTGTTGTACTGTTTCTGAAGGTCTAGATGTAGTAGCTCTCTCTCTTTTATTCTGCAGTTGGGCCTCACGCTGTTGTACTGTTTCTGAAGCTCTAGATGTAGTAGCTCTCTCTCTCTCTTATCCTGCAGTCGGGCCTCACGCTGTTGTACTGTTTCTGAAGCTCTAGATGTAGCAGCCCTCTCACCCAGCATCGCAAGTCTTCTATTTCTCTCCTCGGGAGTTACTTGTCTATGCTGTTGTTTCATCTTTTTAGTCTTTGATTGCACTTGGTCAATTGCCTTACGTTTCCGTCGAGGCATTGTTATGACAATTTTGTTCAAATAAGTGATCTCCAAAAGTTTTTCCTCTTCCACAACTGATGGTAGATTGTTACTCCGAGTTCAGCCAGACACTGATAGAGTCACTGACTGTCAATTCGTCCTGTCAAGTCTGTGTCACATTATGACATCACTACATCCAGCACTCAAATCACCTCCAAGTCTCAAAGGACAGAATGGCAGTCATAGGACAGAATGGTTTCCATAGGAAACGATGGGAGTCAGACTTTTTGGCTTTCCACCCCCACCCCTAGGGGTGCTAGGGGTGTCAGTATTTGTTTCCAGATTGTTTCCTATGGGATACATTCTTTCCTGTGACTGCCATTTTGTCCTATGAGACTTGGGGCTGGATCCAGACCTTGATAAGTGCATTAACTTAGTTACACCTGGGCTAAACCATGTTGAATTCAGGGGGAGTCAAGTTAATTGTATACTTTGCATGCAGGGATAGCTTTAAATTGCTTACTGCACACAGATACTGACCATCTTTACTATCACACTGTTATTTAGACTTGGGATAGGAAACATCACCCCTTAACTCTAATACTGATTGCAGCAGATGAAATATGACTCCCCTGAAATCAACATGGTTTAGCCCAGGTGTAACTAAGTTCATGCACTTAACAAGGTCTGGATCCAGCCCTTGGAGGTGATTTACTACAAACTTGGTACACATATGACTTACAAACTGTAAACAAATACTGTGGGGTAAGACACCCCTAGCACCCCTTGGGGTGGGGGTGGGAAGGGGGTCACATGTAAAAATAATGGAAAACGACCAATATTAGTGTTGAGTCCATAGTTTTTGGGGTAAAATTAATAGGAACTTCTCGATTTGTGGCCTGTAAAGGGTCGGGACTTTTGGAAAAGAGGGTATGGTTTCAACAAATAAGTTCAGTTGTGAGCAGAGTTTGGTCAGAAAGAGGACAGAGATGACAGGAGTTGTGACAGGGATTGACAGGAGGAATGACAGGAGGAGTGCCAGGGAAGTGACAGGGGAGTGATGGGAGTGGCAGGGGGGGTGACAGGGGAGTAGCAGAGGAATGACAGGGAGTGACAGGAGGAATGACAGTACGAGTGACAGGGGTGTGACAGGGAGAGTGACAGGGGAGTAGCAGAGGAGTAACAGGAGGAGTGGTGACATCTAACTCATTGATAAGTTAAATTTAAGTTTTAAACCCGGGCAACGCCAGGCACTTTTGCTAGTTTTTATATATATATAGATTAAAAGCATTTTCTATTCAATTGCAGCGCACTGTCTTTATTTAAAATTTGACTGCACTTTTCTTTTTTTCGTCTAAATAAATAACTAGACGCCAAGTGTGCCCTATCTATTGGTTATTGCGTTTTTAAAGCAAAAACGTTCTTTTCATTTTTTTTTCAATATTCTTGTTTTCAATAAAATGGAGGTCAAACAAGTCCAATATATTGCTACTACTAGTGCAGAAGCTGCAGGCACCACGTATGTGATAACGATGAAATCCCAGCGTCGGCTAAGAGCGATGCCAATGCCGTAAAAGGGCTTGTAAAGTCAAAGAAGCAATATTTTACAAAAATTAATTTAAAAAAAAAAACCATAGCTGAAGACAAATGTAAAATTGGCAATATGCCATTCAATACACGAAGGAAAGGCTAAGCCCTTGGTCCGTGTTTATGACCGGTGGATCTGCAGCTCAGAGTGATACTGTAAGCCCTCCTAGAAGAGCTAAAAAAAAGGAAACTTGTAAATGCACATGAATTCCCAAGGAGAGTCCAAGTGTGTCTGCAGTTGCCATATCAAACCATAGTTTGCCTTCAGGCTTTCCCCAATATGGACTAAGAATTTACCCTGACGAAGTCCGATTCTATTAGGGTGAAACGCGTTGATATCATCCACTTAACCAGAGAGCTCTCTCCTTTCTGTGAGGAAGCACCGCTACAGAAGGAGCATTAACCCGCATATATCCAGACCTGGGGAGTGCATGCCCCAGCTGGGAAAGCGGGATATAGTGGGATTTGCCCCATAGAAGCGAAATTTCAGACCAGTGGACAGCAGGCATGCGCTGGATACAAAGATCCACCTGGAACCCTGTCTGCTAGCAGCCGCTACTACAGGACAGAACGCTGCAGAAGACTACATGCAGGTAATACAAGAACTGTTTATCTGTCACTATCGACTACACTGCAGCATCGTGGAACTCTGTCTTTGACTGCTATATCTCTCCCTGTGGAGTCAGCTTACCAGACGGCGCCCAGCCTCAGGTTTAGCAGTATATATTCACACCCGTACTTACTGCTCTGGAGCACTATTACACTTTGGTTCAAAGAACTTTGATTTGTGTGATCTCTATAAATTGATTGACTATCTTGACATGCAGACCCAGTTTACTGCAGCAACATTGTTGCAAACTGTCATTTGGCTACTGTGTTGAACAGCCACATACTGACAGCTCACTATAAGCTGTCTTTATACCCGAAAGCAGGTGGTAAATCTTTCCATCTGCTTGTACTGTACTGTGCCCACACCGTTTATTACTACTGTCCGGTTACAGTATCTGATATATGTATATTAGTCACAATATTGTCACTGGTATCATTCTGTTGGTATTACAGAAATAAAATACAATTTATTTTGACCCTACTTATTTGTTCATTTTGCATGTTTAAGGAGCGCGGGACTTTTTCCCTTCTCCACCATCACTAATAACTTTCTTCAGCAGTAGACCAAGCACTCCACATACTAAGAGAGTGTCATGTGATCTTGTGTCCAATCAGGAGAGCTGTGAGGGCACTACAGAGGACCCTATTGTGTGTCCAAAGTTTTGCTTATTCCCCCCCCCCCCCCCCCAGATTAGACCTTTTATCGCAGCACCCCAAGGAATATCAAACCGGGTTTAGCGCTGACTGGATCACCTTTATCCTTCAAACCATAGTGTACCTGAAGTACAGGATCCTTCCATCATTTGCACACCCTCTGCAAGTGGTGAGAGGAGAAGTGCAAGTGCAAGTCCACATGTTAAGATTGAGGATGTCACTGTTAAGTACACCAGGATGAGGGGGAAATTGGTGTAGCTGCCACTAATGATGATGACGATGAGGATGTTGATGATGGGGATGTGGTTTGTTTAAACAAGCCTATTGTCTTTATGCCAGGGCAAAATACAAAAAAATCCACCTCTCATGTGTGGAATTATTTCTTCCCAAAACCGGACAATCACTGTCTAGCTGTCTGTACCCTTTGTAAAGCCATTGTAAGTAGGGGTAGGGAGCTGAACCACCTAGGAACCACCTCCCTGTTATGCCACTTGCAGCGTGTCCATCAAAAGTCCTTGACATCTTCAAAAAATGCAACTAAGAATGTAAACAGTCCTGCTACACCTACATCCTTTTTCTCTGTAGGATCCAAGCGCCAAACATCCCCACCATCAACACCCTCCTCGTCAATTTCCTCCTCGATCTGTATCGGAAGTAGTCCTCCAGTATCACAATTAATAGGCATGGCTGACTCCTCTCCTATCCGGGATTCCTCTGAAGGATCCTTTAGTGCTACGCCTACTGCTGCTGCTGTTGCTGGTGGGAGTCAATCGTCTTCATATCTGAAGGGGACCATCAAGACTAGTTGCCTTTTTACCAAACAATTGACTGTTCAACAGTCCTTGGCAAGTAAGACAAAGTATGACAGCAGTCATCCAGCTGCAAAGCGGATAACTGACACCATAACAAATATGCTGGTGTTAGATGTGTGTCCAATATCCGCCATTTATGCAGTGGGATTTAGACAGTTGCTTAAAGTACTGTGTCCGCGGTACCAGATCCCGTCTAGATACCACTTCACTAGGCAAGCCATTCCCAGGCTGTACATGGACATTAAAAAACGTGTTGTTAGTTTCCTCAGAAATGCCATTGTACCCACTGTCCACTTAACCACGGATATGTGCACAAGTAGAGCAGGCCAAACTAAGGACTCATGACTGTCACAGCCCACTGGGTAGATGTATTGCCTTTTCACCAACACAGCAGCAGCAGTACTTTAAGCAACTGTCTAAATCCCACTGCATAAATGGCGGATCTCACCAATGCCAACTAATTCAAAAGCAAGCTATGCTGTGCATTATCCGTTTTGGCAAGAGGCACAATGCTGAGAACATCTTACAAAAACTCAGGCAAATCATTGCACAATGGCTTACCCCACTCTTCGGGATGTGTAATATGTGACAATGCCAACAATATTGTAAAAGCATTATATGTGGGCAAGTTCCAACATGTGCCCTGCTTTGCTCACACACTGAATTTGATAGTGAAGATTTTTTTTAAAAAGTGACAGGGCCGTGCAGGAGATGTCGGTGGCACGTAAAATTTGTGGTAATTTTTGGTAAAATTTGTGGTCATTTTCGACATTCATCAATTTCATGTCAAAGACTGGAGCAGCAGCAACAACTTTTGAATTTACCCAACCATCTGTTATAGCAAGAGGTAGTTATGAGGTGGAACTCTACACTTTACATGCTTCAGGGGTTGGGGGAGCAACAAAAGGCTATTCAAGCCTATACAGCTATATACAAAATACAGAGAAAAAAAAGTCTAAAATGGTGCTAATCAGTATCCACTCTCAATTAATTAGTGAAATAGCTGCTACTTGATAGTGAAACCTTCCTCTATAAACAAAGCATACAGAACAAACAAGAGCGCTTAATTCACTAAAAAGGCATTTTTATTTCTAAAACAATTCTAAAAAATAAATAGATATAAACCTCCCTGGATCAACGTAGAGAGATATAGGAATCGTCTCAAAAATCCTAATCCTCATATATCATCTGGTTATATCACCGAAACAGTATGCAGCATATTATAATAAATCAGTCCAACTGAATTAACAATATTTTCTTCCAATAGTAAATGTAGCGATATTGTAGCAATACAATGTTGCAAACCATTAACTCAGTCCTTCTAGGCACTTTGAAACAACTGACAATTTAGAAGATTCAGTTTGTAGCTTATTCAGCTCCTTACGTATATCAGTCAGTATGTCTTCACCACTCTATAAGGTGTTAACTATGGCAGTGTCAAGCTGTAATAAATATATTATATCTCTCCCGATGTTCTGGAGTATTTGGCACAATTATATCTTTTTAGCTGATGATACAACAATAAGTCAAATCCTGCTCATTGGGCTGTGACAATTTTAGCTCACCGTTATGTCGAGGTTGGAGCTTGAGGATATCTCACTTTGCAGCTGTAAGGTTAATTCAGGCTGGCTCCTTTATTGTGATCTGACAGCGTGTCGGCTATTTCTCAATGTGATAGCATGGGTTTGGGGCGTCCCGCTTACCCTGCTTTGTATTCGTTGTTCTGAGCCGCAAAGTTCTAATAGGATTAGCTTGTCAGTCACACCAAATTGTCCCAATTCCACTCCATTATGGTGGGAGTCTGTAAAAGTGTGGAGTTGGCCAAGTAGGCTACAAAGGCACTGCGTCTCCACCGAATTCCACTTATAGTCTGGAGCCGTCTATCTCTGTACTCCACTGCACGTGGGTGCGCAGATGTCCATTAATAGTGCCAGATTACATATGGGGAGTAGATGGAAAGATAGGTCAGATGAATTGTTATATTAGAATTTTCCGGGGGGGACACTTGTTTCTCCGCTTCCTGAGCGATTTCCTCAGAGAGTATATTGCATTATTTGTGAGAACTCCTTTTAAATGTTGTTTGACCAGTCATGTATGACATAGGGAAAGGAAGGGGAATGCACCTGACTCAAGCACAGTGGAAAATAATTTTCATGTTATGTAACGTCCTTAAACCCTTTGAACTTGCCACACGTGAAGTTAGTTCAGAAGCTGCCAGCATGAGTCAGGTCATTCCCCTGATCAGGCTTTTGCAAAAGCAGCTGGAAAAATTGAAGAAGGAGCTGAAACGGAGCGATTGCGCAGCTGTTAAGTATGTTGGACTTGCAGATCAAGCTCTTCAATAGTTTTCCCAGGATCCAAGGGTCGTAAACTTGAGGATATCAGAGCATTATGTGTTGGCGACCATACTTGATCCTAGATTTAAGTCATACGTCGTGTCTTTCTTTCCTACGGGCAGAAATCCGCAGAGCTGCAAAGATCTGCTGTTGAGGAAATTGTCAGCTGAAACAGAAAGTGACATGACAACAGCTCCTCTTTCATTTTCTCCATCAACTGTGGCTGCGAGAAAAAAGCTAAACTTTCCAAATACTCCCACTGGTAGTGATGAACATCACTCAGGAAAGACTTTTGACATCTGGTCTGGACTGAAGGAGCTGCCTACAATCTCTGACGAAAGAATGGTTGACGATTATTTCAGTGACAGCCTCCAGATAGGCATCTGTATGTCTGACAGTCTGTTTGAATACTGGCTGGAAAAAAAGTAAACTTGGAACCCCTTGCACAAACTGGCTTTGTTTTACCTTAGTTGCCCACCCTTCAGTGTCTACTCTGAAAGAGTTTTTAGCGCAGCCGGGCACCTTCTCAGCGATCGGCGTAGGTGGTTACTTTCCCAAAATGTGGAAAAGATGATGGGCTGGATCCAGAATAACGTCCCTCAGCGGAAATGCGTCCGTCAGATGCCGATGACAGTTACTGCGCATGCGTAGTAACTATTTTACGTAATCTACGTATCATTTTGTTACGTCGATTGCGTATATGCGGTCTTAAAGAATCGGATTCTGATGATGACAACTATGACGACATTGTGTCTATAGTGTAAAGAAAAGCCAATTTGTGCAGTACCGTTGCCAGCTTATATTGTGGTGGCCCCAACAAACCAAGTGACAGTCCCTCACACTGAAATTATTGGTTTGTTAAACTTTGCATGTCCTGTTGCGTTTTCTGCTTTTTGGAGCATTTTTTTTGCATAGTTTATAAAACTGCCATCCTGTCTGCCACTGCAGTGCCA
This sequence comes from Limnodynastes dumerilii, assembly GCA_011038615.1. NCBI lineage: Eukaryota > Metazoa > Chordata > Amphibia > Anura > Limnodynastidae > Limnodynastes > Limnodynastes dumerilii. The sequence goes on along the minus strand of WWET01001869.1, from coordinate 258,482 downwards.
CTCCAGGATATGCCAATTGTTTTTGTCAGCCACTTTAAAAAAATAAAATAAAACAAAAAAAATGTTTTATTGCAGAAAAACAATAAAAAATTCACAGAAGAAAGCATATATGCAGCATAGATACACATCCGTGTCCAGGCTGCATATGCTTCTAAGTTACCCAAGAAGTCATAACCAAAGGATTATCCTGTACGTCTTGGCGAAGTGAGATTTTACCAGCATGTGAAAATGCTGTTAACCATTTGTCTTTGATAACTTTTACACTGCTCTAAAGGAGTGTTAGAGCATTGCTCCCTGTTGTGCAGCCAATCTATAATTACCTGAAGATGACTAGCATAATTAATTATATTGTTTTACATTTTGGAAATTGATCCTCCCATTTGCCACAGTGTGCTGTTTTAAGAAGTGATATGCATACTCTTTATCCACCACAGACAAATGGCACAGACTTATAGAGGGCTCCCTATAAGTAAATTTTAGAAATTGAGCAAATGTGTTTCTCCAAACTCTCTCCACTCAAACACCTGCTGTAAGTGAGTCCAGCCTCCATATCTGCCCCTTTATTTGTCCTCCCTCCATGTCTTCCCCTTATTATTATGTCCAACTTCCATATCTGCCTCTATATTATTTGTCCAGCCTCCATGTCTGCCCGTTGTAATGTCCAGCCTCCATGTCTGCCCCTTGTAATGTCTAGCCCCCATGTCTGCCTCTTTATTATTTCTCCAGCCTCCATGTGTGCCCCTTATAATGTCCAGCCTCCATTGACTGCCCCTTGTAATGTCCAACCTCCATGTGTGCCCCTTTTAATGTCCAGCCTCCATTGTCTGCCCTTTTAAATGTCTAGCCTCCATTGTATGCCCCTTTAAATGTCCAGCCTCCATTGTCTGCCCCTTTAAATATCCAGCCTCTGTAAGTGCCCCTTATGTCCAGCCTCCATTTTCTGCCCCTTATGTCCAGCCTCCATGTCTGCCCCTTATATCCAGGCTCCATGTGTGCCTCTTATGCCCAGCCTCCATTGTCTGCCCCTTATGTCCAGTCTCCATGTCTGCCCCTTATGTGAAGCCTTCATTGTCTGACCCTTATTTCCAGCCTCCATTGTCTGCCCCTTATTTCCAGCCTCCATTGTCTACCCCTTATTTCCAGCCTCCATTGTCTACCCCTTATTTCCAGCCTCCGTTGTCTGCCTCTTATGTTCAGCCTCCGTTGTCTGCCCCTTATGTTCAGCCTCCGTTGTCTGCCCCTTATGTTCAGCCTCTTCTGTTACTTACCTTTGATGATTTCTCCTTCCTCCACGGCGCTCCCTCTGGCTGATGCTCCCTGGTCCGGTCAACTGTGGTCACGTGGTGCAGTACAGGTATAACAGGGCTCCTACGGGAGCCCTGTAGGACCAAATCTGTTTCTAGAATGGCAGTGACCACATAGGTTTGGTCACTGCCATTCAAAGTAACAGATTTGGTCCTACAGGGCTCCCGTAGGAGTCCTGTATCCCCTGTACTGTGCAGTGTAAAGCCCTGCGGCATATATAGCGTGGCAGGGGCTTTGGAAAAAAAATGACTTTGTCCCATGAGTCTTATCTCTAAGGACAAGTTGTGAAGTGGGCGGGACAACGGGACAGTCCCGCTGGAATCGGGACACTTGGGATGTATACTATATAAATCATTGGTAAGGCCTCATCTTGAATATGCAGTTCAGTTCTGGGCATCAATCCATAAAAAAAGACATTTTGGAACTAGAAATGGTTCAGAGAAGGGCAACAAAATTGATAAAGGGTATGGAGTCATTGAGCTATGAGGAAAGGCTAACCAGTTTAGAGATGTTTACTTTAGAAAAGAGGCGTCTAAAAGGAGATATGATTACTATATACAAATACATCATGGGTCAATACAGAGAACTTTCAAAGGAACTTATTACCCCAAGGACTGTACACAGGACACAGGGGCACCCACTAAGGTTAGAGGAAAGGAAGTTTCATAACCAACAAAGGAAAGGGTTCTTTACAGTAATTGCAGTCATGATGTGGAATTCACTGTCAGCAAAGGTTGTGATGGCAGATTCGCTTGATATGTTTAAGAAAGGATTAGATAAATTTTTTGCAGATAAAACATCCAGGATTACCAGGCTACAAATTTAAATGAAGGAGAGTCGTGGAGCCAGGGAGAAATAGGACGGCCATCTTGGGTTAGCAGGGATTTTTATTTATTTATTTATTTATTTATTTATTCTGATTGTAACAGTTTGGAGGTTTCTTCATATGGATTAACTTCAAATATAAAGATAAGGATCGCAGGATTCCAAAATAGGTTAAACTTGATGGACTGGTGTCTGTCACAATTCGCGGCAAACACCGCGCTACTTACCATGTCAGGAGGCTTCTGACTCATGTGTCGCTCCGGTCCCGCTGTCCTCAGTCTGGGGTCCACGGGGCTCCTGTCAGCTGATCTTCAGCGGCGTCCTCGCTTCTCCTGGGCGCCGCCATCTTGGATTCTACACATGACTCCCCTCTGCCAATCCAGAAGCAGGCCAAGGGAGCACGTGACGCAACGGGCCAATCAGGCTGAAGAGCGGGGCATTTAAACCCCAGGCACTGATCATTCAGTCACTAGGAGCCTGGTTCCTGAATCTCTGCATCTATCTGAGTCTATGCATCTACCTGAGTCTCTGCACCTGCCTGAGTCTCTATACAATCTGCCTGAGTCTCTGCATCTACCTGAGTCTCTGCATATACCTGAGTCTCTGTATAATTTGCCTGAGTCTCACTACAGTCTGCCTGAGTCTCACTACAGTCTGCCTGAGTCTCACTACATTCTGCCTGAGTCTTGATACATTCTGCCTGATTTTCACTACAACCTGCCTGAGCCTCAATCAACCAGGCCCACCTCACCTGCTTCAATTAAATTAACCTTTGCAGTTCCTAATGCTTCAACACTGAAGATTAACCCCTGCAGTTCCACCTGCTTCTACTCAATCAACCTTGCAGTCTTTACTGCTTCAACTCTGAAGATTAACCCCTGCAGTTCCACCTGCTTCTACTCAATCAACTTTGCATTCTCTACTGCTTCAATTCTAAAGATTAACCCCTGCAGTTCTACCTGCTCCAATTCAATTGTCCTTTGCAGTCCTTACTGCTTCAAATCTGAGTCCCTACTCACGTCCACTAGTCACGTCAAGTCCTGATTCTGACTCCGAGTCCCTGCTCCAAGAACCACCTGTCCTGAGCAGGTACTTATGCACACTCGCTACCTCAAACCACCTAGCTTCCTATTTGCTGCATCTCCTCACCGTCCCGCACCTAGTCCTGACCTGCCCAAGAACGTGACAGTAAGTTCTGGCCAAATGGATCGGGATGTACAGAATCGTCAGGAGAGTCCTTCTGGATTCACTCTTCAGGAACATATAAAGAAGCAAGAAGCTGCAATGTCACAAGTTGTATCTTGTCTCCAACAAATGAACAACCAGATGGGAGCATTTCAACAAGTAGTGTTGGCTCAGAGCCAAGCATCGGCTTCAGCTCCCGCTCCAGAATCTTGCGGACCCAAGATACCATTATCTACTCCGGCTAAATTCCCTGGGGATCCTGCTCTGTGCCATGGATTCTTGAATCAATGTAAACTGCTCTTTGAACTACAGCCAGGCAGTTTTCCGACTGAGCGAGCCAAGATTGCCTACATCATCTCCCTTCTATCTGGAAGAGCTCTGGCTTGGGTTTCTCCGTTTATGAAAAAGTCTAGTCCAATCCTGTCGTCACTAGAAGATTTCCTGAGAACTTTCCAGACCATCTTTGATGAACCTGGACGCACAGCCTCTGCTGCCTCAGACATTCTCCGTCTCCGTCAGAGGGATCAGTCTGTTGGGGACTATTCAATTCAATTCCGCACCTTGTCTTCCGAGCTCGCCTGGAATGAGGAGGCCCTAATGTCCATATACCAAGCGGGTCTTTCAGATCGGATTCAGGATGGCTTATTGTCCTGTGTCACACCCACCACTCTGGACTCTCTGATTTCCACCTGTGTCCGAATAGACATTCGACAACAAGAGCGTCATTCCGAGCGAAGAAGGCGTCGTTCTGAGCGGAGAAGAGCCACTGGTCCTAGAGCTACGGCTTCACATCATCTCAAAGCTCCGGTGCTTCCCTCTGAAGAACCAATGCAGCTCGGTAGATCCCGTATTACTCCCCAAGAGAGACAGCGCAGAATCAAGGAGAACCTTTGTTTGTATTGCAGTGAACCTGGTCACACTTGTTTACTGTGCGCCAAACGTCCGGGAAACTCCCACTCCTGATTGATCCTGAGGAGGTCAACCCAGGAGTTCCTGTTCGCTTCTCAAACAATTGGGACTGCCTTATACCTTTAACCCTGTCATTGGAAAACCAACAGCTTGAGTTCCATGCTCTGCTAGACTCTGGAGCTGCTGGGAACTTCATCACAGCTCATCTAGTGAAGAAATTTAAAATTCCCACTGAACCTCTTCCTTCTTCCACGTACCTCACTGCAGTGAACGGCAGTCGTATACCCGGAGGATCCATATCTCATCGGACCCCGTCGCTCTCAATCCGCATCGGAGTTCTTCATTCTGAGTCCATCCAGTTTCTGATACTTTCCGAGGCAACTTCACCCCTTATCCTAGGTCTACCGTTGCTCCAGATCCACAATCCACATGTGGATTGGGTCACGTCTCAAATCATCAGCTGGGGTTCTGCTTGTTTCAAGAACTGTCTCTCCAGAGTAGTTCCCCAGAGATCAACTAAAACACCTGAGGACATCCAAATTCCTACTCCATACCAAGATTTTGCTGATGTGTTTTCTCCCAGGGCTGCCGAAAAATTGCCTCCCCATCGACCGTGGGATTGCCCTATTGACCTAATTCCCGGTTCCACCCCTCCACGAGGGCGAACTTATCCTCTATCAGTTCCCGAGACTAGAGCCATGTCAGAGTATATCTCTGAAAATCTCGAACAAGGGCTCATTTGTCCTTCCACTTCCCCTGCTGGCGCCGGGTTCTTCTTCATCAAAAAGAAGGATGGGGGGTCTTCACCCTTGCATAGATTACCGGGGACTTAACAACATCACTGTCAAAGCCCGGTACCCTCTTTCTCTTGTTCCAGAGATGTTCGATAGGATTCAAGGCGCCCGCATATTCACCAAGTTGGATCTCCGAGGGGCGTACAATCTTATTAGAATTCGCTCTGGGGACGAGTGGAAGACAGCGTTTAACACCAGGGATGGGCACTATGAGTACCTTGTAATGCTTTGGACTCAGTAATGCTCCGGCCGTCTTCCAAAGCTTTGTCAACGAGATCTTCAGAGATCTTCTGAACCAGTCTGTCGTGGTATACTTGGATGACATACTCATCTTCTCTCGGTCCCTGGAAGAACATCGTGCCCATGTTAAAGAGGTCCTGTCCCACCTTCGACATCATCAGCTGTATGGCAAGTTGGAGAAATGTGTCTTCGAAGCAAGTGAGGTGGCATTCTTGGGTTTAATCCTCTCTGGAACAGAAATCCGTATGGATCCTGCCAAGGTCCAAGCAGTCTTAGACTGGCCTCAGCCCACTACCACCAGAGGTATCCAACGATTTATTGGATTTGCCAACTTCTATCGAAGATTCGTCCAAAACTACTCCACCATTATGGCACCCATCACATCCCTGACTAAAAAGGGAGCCAATCCATCCAAATGGCCCCCTGAGAGTTCCACAGCTTTCCTCCGAATCAAAGAGGCCTTCTCCAAAGCTCCTGTTCTCCGTCAACCGGATCTCTCATTACCATTCATAGTAGAAGTTGACGCTTCCTCTGAAGGAGTAGGGGCCATATTATCTCAGCGCTTCTCTGATGGACAAACACATCCGTGCGCTTACTTCTCTCGCAAATTCCAGCCAGCCGAAAGGAACTATGCGATTGGTGAAAAAGAACTTCTCGCTATGAAGCTAGCACTAGCAGAGTGGCGATTCCTGTTGGAAGGGGCGGTTCATCCCTTTACCATTCTGACCGACCACAAGAATTTACTATATTTACAGACAGCCCGCTGTTTGAACCCTCGCCAAGCCAGATGGGCTTTATTCTTCTCGCGGTTCAATTTCTCTCTACAGTTCAGACCTGGTTCACAAAACCGTAAAGCAGACGCTCTCTCTCGCTCGTTTCCTGTCGAAAGGTTCTGACTCTGAGAAGGTCCAGCTTATTTTGAATCCCATCCCAGTGGCTGTATCTCAACTGATCAAACCGCCACCGCCTGGCAAGACTTTCGTTTCTCAGCCCCTCCGGAGGAAGATATTGTACTGGGCACACGTTTCAAAGTTTTCAGGACACGCAGGAATTAAGAAAACTGTGGCCTTTCTCAGTCGATCTTATTGGTGGCCAACTCTCCATCAAGATGTCACCGAATTCATCGCTGCCTGTCCTGTTTGTGCTCAGCATAAAGTTTCTCGGAGGCTACCCCTTGGTCCTCTCCAACCTCTCTCCATTCCAAAGAACCCATGGTCCCATCTCTCCATGGACTTCGTGACTGACCTTCCACCTTGCGACAAGTTCAACACCAGCTGGGTAATAGTGGATAGGTTCTCCAAGATGGCTCACTTCGTTCCACTCCGTGGCCTTCCATCTGCTCCGGTCTTGGCTAGACTTTTCGTGCAACATATCTTTCAGCTGCATGGCTCAGTCTGGGGTCCACGGGGGTCCTGTCAGCCGATCTTCAGCGGCGTCCTCGCCTCTCCTGGGCGCCGCCATCTTGGTGTCTACACGTGACTCCCCTCGGCCAATCCGGAAGCAGGCCAAGGGAGCACATTACACAATGGGCCAATCAGGCTGAAGAGCGGGGCATTTAAACCCCAAGCACTGATCATTCAGTGCCAGAACTTCGTGTCACTAGGAGCCTGGTTCCTGAGTCTCTGCATCTACCTGAGTCTCTGCATCTACCTGAGTCTCTATACAATCTGCCTGAGTCTCTGCATCTGCCTGAGTCTCTGCATCTACCTGAGTCTCTGCATCTACCTGAGTCTCTGCATATACCTGAGTCTCACTACAGTCTGCCTGAGTCTCACTACAGTCTGCCTGAGTCTCACTACAGTCTGCCTGAGTCTCACTACAGTCTGCCTGAGTCTCACTACAGTCTGCCTGAGCCTTAATCAACCTCTGCAGGCCCACCTGCTTCAATTAAATTAACCTTTGCAGTTCCTACTGCTTTAACACTGAAGATTAACCCCTGCAGTTCCGCCTGCTTCTACTCAATCAACCTTGCAGTCTTTACTGCTTCAATTCTGAAGATTAACCCATGCAGTTCCACCTGCTCCAATTCAATTGTCCTTTGCAGTCCCTACTGCTTCAAATCTGAGTCCCTACTCACGTCCTCTAGTCATGTCAAGTCCTGATTCTGACTCCGAGTCCCTGCTCCAGGAACCACCTGTCCTGAGCAGGTACTTTTGCACACTTGCACACTCACTACCTTAAACCACCTAGCTTCCTATTTGCTGCATCTCCTCACCATCCCGCACCTAGTTCTGACCTGCCCAAGAACGTGACAGTGTCTTTATTCAACCTCATCAACTATGTTACTATGTATATAAAAGTAGGCATATAACAGTAGTAAAAGTATTAGCTGTGTAAGATCTCTCCGTAGTGGTGCGGGTTTAGTAGGTCCCATCTCCCGTCTCCACTCATAGATAATGGGCCTGATTCAGAGTATCATGGGAAATCACAATTTCCATCGTGAGACTTTGGCCATTTCCCACGCTGGCAGAGGGTATATATATGACCCAATGCCAGCCAACCTGTCATTAGCGCCGGGGATGTCCTGCTTGCAGGACATAGTAAGCGGCGCTCCAATAGGGTTTTTTGTTTTGCCAAGAACACCCCATCGGATTAAAAGCTTAGAAGACTGGACCGGAACCCCCATCAGAACAGGTAAGGTTCTTTTTATTTATTTAATAGACACTTTTTGGGGAATTTTTTTATATTTTACATTTTGGTAAAGGGGATTTATATGTCACGATTTTACTGTATATTTAATGTAAATTGGGGCATGTTTTTCTTTATTATGGGGCATTGGTTTCTTGTTTTGATATTTATTAGGGGGCATTGGTGGATTCTTTTTGTATTTATTAGGGGGCATTGGTGTTTTGTA
>WWET01001869.1:208254-223703 GCA_011038615.1 Limnodynastes dumerilii | reverse complement strand
GTTTGGCAGTGGGTCAGTAATGGTGTGGGGTGGCATTTCTTTGGGGGGCCGCACAGCCCTCCATGTACTGCCAGAGGAAGCCTGACTGCCATTAGGTACGGAGATGAGATCCTCAGACCCCTTGTGAGACCATATGCTGGTGCGGTTGGCCCTGGGTTCCTCCTAATGCAAGACAATGCTAGACCTCATGTGGCTGGAGTGTGTCAGCAGTTCCTGTAAGACGAAAGCATTGATGCTATGGACTGGCCCGCCTGTTCCCCAGACCTGAATCCAATTGAGCACATCTGTGACATCATGTCTCGCTCCATCCACCAACGCCACGTTGCACCACAGACTGTCCAGGAGTTGGCGGATGCTTTAGTCCAGGTCTGGGAGGAGATCCCTCAGGAGACCATCCGCCACCTCATCAGGAGCATGCCCAGGCATTGTAGGGAGGTCATACAGGCACGTGGAGGCCACACACACTACTGAGCCTCATTTTGACTTGTTTTAAGGACATTACATCAAAGTTGGATCAGCCTGTAGTGTGTTTTTCCACTTTAATTTTGAGGGTGACTCCAAATCCAGACCTCCATGGGTTAATAAATTTGATTTCAATTGATAATTTTTGTGTGATTTTGTTGTCAGCACATTCAACTATGTAAAGAGCAAAGTATTTAATAAGAATATTTCATTCATTCAGATCTAGGATGTGTTATTTTAGTATAATAAATATTGATTGACTGACTAGCGCTGTGTTTTTTTGTTGAATATTGTAACATATGAACTCCTCATGTTTGCTGCTCCATCAAAGGACTCACTGGCAATTTTATGGTGGTCATTCCAAACAATACAAAATTAGATAATTGAATCCTCATCCTGAAGCATTGATAACTGGAAGAACAGAAATCAATCATTATTAGACCTCATCTTCTTAACATATCTAACAACAACCGTTGCTTGGTCAACAGTTCCTGCATCTTGAGAGTGGAATCAACTTGGATGCTAAATCTTTTCACACCAATTTCAGAAACTATGAATTCCTTCATACAGTGAACAATTGCCATAAGAACTTTTTTTACAGTTTTGTATGATAAAAAAACAGGTCACAAGACTTCCACGTCCAACTTCCTGTTTTCCAGCTTTTCGTTTTTCTTGCAAACATTTTTTTCTTTTTTCACTCTCTTTCTTTTTCGTTTTTCAAGGTGATTTTGTAATGGGACATCATAATTCGATAACAATAGGATTATTTCTAAAACATTCCCATGGTTAATCTCATTATTGTTTAGATTGTAGAGTAATTAGTTCCATGGGCACGAAATAGCAAGCCTTGTTTTCCAAGAAGTTTTAGCATGTCAAATATGCGCTCCATGACTTCAATATTTTGAAATACTTCCTTCTTTTGTTTTGAAGCTTGATCCTTGTTTATTAACATAATTAATGCTTCTGTTCTTCTTTACAATGAAGTATGCACTAGCTGCATCACAATGATATTTTGAGGATTCGTGCATGTTTACTGCTTGATGGCAGTGTCTGAAATTTGTACAGCCACTGCATAAGCAATCGATATCCCAGCCAGTTCGGAACTGGCTGGAAGTAAACGGCACTTTCAAAATAGGGCCGTTCGCTATGGGGACCCACCCTCCACACACGGAAACCATGTGTTGGTGAGGATTCAATTCTAAAACATTATCCTAAAAAAATTGTGTGCTTTATTATTCACTCCTACAAATACAAACAACCATTGATGAAATAACAGTTTGCATAATTTACATTTTTTAAATGATTGTAGCCATATCATAATCCAAACGTAATGTGTGTTAATACATAACCATCTTAAGTTTAAAATAGAAGGCTCATAAATTTTGAATTAAATATTTTGGAACCTATATGAGAGCATTGCATTTGTCTTTAATAAGCAAGTAAGAATGAATGAACACTTAGGGCCACATTTACTAAGGAGCGAGTTAACTTGCCCATAAAAATCACGGCACATCACCGTTTGTGGATTTACTAAGGGTCGAGTTTCCCTGTCGATTTTTAAACCCCCACAATGTGTGGCGATTTTTTAGGGGTTTATTTACCGTGATTAAGCTTGTATTCATGGCAAATTAACCTATAATAAATCACCGCATATTGTTCTCCTCTTCTGGGAGTATAAATAGGGCCCCTGTAATGACAGTAGTCATTCACCGGAGGGACCCAGAAGAGGAAGGACTATCTCACAAGCAATGGATCACTTAAGTAAGTGTAGAATCTACGTGCATATTTTTACGATCAGATTAACTGTGCATGTTCAGAACCAAAATATACGCATGGAAACCATGGCCAACTGATTCACCTACACAGATGCCAGATGCACGCATCAGCACGGAACAAGTCCCCCATGCATGACTAGAGGGGCAAGACTCTTAATGTAAATGAGCTGCACACAGGCTACCAATGTACAATATGGGTGTTCCACCACAGTTAGGACTGATTCACAAGGAGTGAGTTGAGTAAACTAACATAGGCACGGGAAAAGTTAAGGTAGCCCTCAACCACTCATAAGTTGAAGAACCATATTGTTTACTATAAGGCCATGCGTCTTCTACATAATTCAGGCTAAAATATAGAAATATGAGACACATCACCCTATTTGGTCTGTGTAAGGATATGTTGGTATATGTCAGGACTACTTCACTATCTAATTTAATTAAACTTTAATTAAACGTAAATGAACTGCATCATAGTCGAGCATTTGCCATGACCATTGACCTATTTTATCTTAGTTAAATTGCACTCCATTTGGGTTTACCCCCCCTGGGGGTTTTTCTCTCCCCCCACCAATAGAGACAGGATTATTAGATTACATTTTGATTTTTATTGAGACTATTAGTTTCCTGGTATATGCCCCGTTTACCTGTAATTTGATTCGTTGGGGTATCACGGATATATATGGATTTGTTACTGAAATGTGTGTTTGCCCTGAGCAGCTGTATAAGATTTGTGGCAGTACAGGACTGCAAAATCTTAGTATATTATCCATTCCTATCTCCTTATTATTTTTAATTATATGATTGTATCTGTAGAAATTTTCCTCCCTTTTTTTCACTCCGCTAATGCGATTTTTGGTGCATGCTTTTAACTGCTAAACCTTTTTTATCTATTTTCCTTTTATGCAGAGTCCGTGGTGCCTCTATTTCTGATTGGACATCGCTTACCTTATAATGATGCACCTGAGACCCTAGCTCCACCCTTGACAAAGCCTCGTTGTGGGCGAAACGCGCGTCGGGTGTCCATTCTGGCAGCGTTCAAACAATCTTCATCTGCATGCACCGTGATATTTTGCAATCCTCAGCTGCCAGTTTTGTGTTTTCAAGCCGGGGGACGCCGCATATTGTCAGCAGCCAGAGTAGGGTAAGATACGGGCACTGGAAAGTGCGAAACGTGTCCTTGCGGCCACTATATTCATTATAGGGAATCTTCCCTTAGGAGTTAGTGTGCGGTGACCCCCAGGTGGTATGTGTTATTTTTTCACAACCGTATGTTTTTACTTTTTGAGCAGCATAGCTGCCTGTCAGATGTTTTTTGTGTTTTTCTTTACATGTTCGCCCATTATCTTTATATTTTAATCATGCTTAATTAAAGTTTCACTTTTTAAAAAGCACCTTTGTCTCTATTTCCATATTTGAGTGCACCCAGAAGAGATCCCACGTGGGGGAAATACAGGGTATACCCCCTTTCCTGTTTGTTTTCTGTACTGTGCTTTTGGATGGGATCCAGGGGAGCACCTTGGTTCTTGTTTTTGGTGTTGTGTTCATATCCTTATTATTTTGTACTTGTGCGGCCCAGTTTTTGGTTTATATATATATATATATTGACATGTGTTTTTGATGGTCAGGGAAAGGAGATCACAGTAAAATCGCATCTCTCTGGCTGCGATTTTTTTTTCTTGTGATTTCATGTCTCACTAAAGGCGATTTCTTCAAATCGCCTTTAGTGAATACAACGATTTTTTTTCTTCTATGCTTTGAATGGCAAACATCTGGACGATTTCTGTCCATCGATGTTTGCCATGGCGATTTTTTTAAACACATAAATCATGCGATTTGACCCTTTGTGAATACCGCAATGTGAGTTTAGAGGGTCAAATCACACGATTTATGGCGATTTTTAACAAACCGTTTTTTGTAAATGAGGCTCACTGAATGAACGGAGTACATTATTTTTTTCATTCCAAGCATGGGGGATATTTAACAATTCATTTAAGCTATGGGCAACATTTATTATTGGATTTTTTTTTATATGTGTTCAATTGTATGGGGATCAATATGGTTGGTATGCTGCCGCGTATGGAACTAAAAAGCACATCATGCCCTGCAAATACTATGTGCGGACTTTAATGTCCACACACAGTAATTTAAGCAAGAAGATAGTTAGGTAAAGTTGATGGGGGCACTCATTTAGATTATGCAGGCAGGGAGTGGTTGTCAAAGTTTGTGCCTACTTTTCCTACTTAAGAGGGAAAATATGCATGGGAAGATAAGGTTGCCTATGTCAATCTTAAGTGCCATTAGGTGTCTAAAAACGGGTGGGTCGTGGGACTGGACTTTATATTTATGTCTGTATAAATGGCATACTTAATTCACACTTAAGTAAAAGTCTGCATTAAAGTCCACATGTAATGAATGTACGTCCAAAAATGCTATGTACATTGCGTAGCCAAGCTTACTACGCATGTGCAGTATAAAAAGAAAACTTAAAATACGCATCTAAGAAGCAGCATCTTCTTAGGTTTGAATCAGGGCAATGTTCGATAGCTGAAACCTATACACAGCTGATCAGAAGTCAACCACCGGCATTGCTTGCTATACACAGGCTAAGAAACACGTGGTGCCTGTCGGTCTGTATTGCATATCTAATCAACTACAGAGTTGGCGCTATCAGCAAAAGGTGAAACTTTAAGTTCCGTCGATCGAGTGAGACATCGTGTCTCCGGAGGGCAGGCGGGACACTGCCAGCCTGTGGAGCCGACGGGACTGCATCAGGTTATTCAGTGAGGCGGTCCATCTTACCTAACACTCCATTACCACGACTGTGTGTTCAAGTGTGCAATTGGTGAGCAAGCACTGATAAACACTGTCTCTTACTGTAGGTGAATGGATTCTTATCATCTCTCCAGCGACTTTTGGAGTAATCCAACCGTGATACATTTTGTTACAGGTGAAAATTAAGAGACAGTGGGCTGGATCCAGACTTAGTTAACTGCTTGAACTTAGTTACTCCTGGATTAACATGTTGTTTGCAGGGGGAGTCAAGTTAATTGTATTATTTGCATGCAGGGATATATCTTTGAATTGCTTACTGCACACAGATACTGACCAGCTTTACTATCACACTGTTATTTAGACTTGGGATAGGAAACACCCCTCTAAACTCTAATACTGTTTGCAACAGATTAAATATTACTCCCCTGCAATCAACATGGTTTAGCCCAGGAATAACTAAGTTCAAGCACTTAACTAGGTCTGGATACAGCCCAGTGTCACCAATTTTCTATTTGTGGATTCTTTAATGCAACATAGTTGCGTAAACTAGTCCTAGGAGACAGCTATTTACACAACAAATATTGACTCTGTACTGTGGCAAGTTGCAAGTTAATTGTCTGAAATATGAATCAATGTTATTCTATGATATATGGATTGAAGTAATTTTGTGACATTTAAATTCAGTGTTTTAGCGCTCCTGTTTTGCTATATAATTTGCTTTTGTTATTAGGCTGCACTTGTAATACAGATACGGTGGATCTAGTGGGAGGCATTTAAATTGTACAGTATGGACTGTGTTAGGAACTTATGTACGACAAGGCATTACATACAACCAGAGACAAGCAAGGAAAAGTTAAGGTAGGGTTCTGAACACGTAATTCAGCTAAGTTACGTACATGGGACGGTAGTGACAGGTGGAGTGCATTATTCTCTGAAGTGCTTAACTTAGATATGCTACGTAAAACGAAATTAAGTCTGGATCAGGACCTTTATCTTTAGGCAACTTTTATAAGATAGAAAGTGACAGCAGATAAGAGCCTCTTGACTCATCTAGTTTACCAAATATATATATTTTTTAAAACCATACTGACCTAAGCACCTATTTGACACTCAATGTAATTTAGGTTTTAGGTTATCATTATATTTATTCCAAGCAAGTTAAAACTATTTTACTTTGTTAACCTAAACCACTTCAGATAAGAGGCTATCTTATCAACTACCATTTCAAAGAAGACATTTTTTCTTTAAACCTACCACCCTCCAGTTTATAAACATGTCATTATGTTCTATTCCAAGGTAATAGATACTATGGCGCTCCAAGTCCCTGTTCATGTGGTTTAGTGGTGCTGGCTGCTGTCTTCTTAGTGTCACAATCACACTAGATTCAAAGTTCATTAAAGTAAAGCTTGAAGATTGTAGCACTCAGCACTGTTATTCAAAGTTATGTAATGATGGTAAAGATGGGATTGCCAATAATCCAATGTCTGTGTGCCCAGTGTCAGTGTTCAGATAAACAGCCCGCATAGTGGGAGACAAGAAAAACAGGGCACAAGAAAAGACCACAGCGGTAATGTAGACTGATATGTGTAAATGGAGTCGGAGATATCTGTGCACTCATGTCTCCGGCTTGTGGATTTGCCCATCACAACCAGCTTGTCCGTCTCCCTTGCTTCTTGTGTGGTTGTGGGTCCCTCGGGAGCTTGCTGGGGTTGGGCATGCTGCAGTGGACTTTCCTTTCTTCTCTGGACTTCTTGCGGGGGAACTCCTCGCTACACTTCCCTGATGCTGAAGGGGGTGGCGTTACTGCTCTCTTACCGGGCTCTCATGCTGTTATTGTGTTGCAAGTTATTTTAATGATTGTCTTTGTTTAATTGTCTCTATCTTATTAATTGTCTCTATCTTTAATTTTATTTATATATCGTTTATGTTTTTTTTTTCTTAAGCACTCCCCCCTCTTGTTGGTGTGTTGATTCTGTCCCCTTGAATTATACATTTTTTATTTTATTTTTATTTCAATTAATTGCACCTTGTAAATGGTGCAGAACCAATGATGCATCCGTATAATGCTGTGGTAGGGGTTATGTAATTTTTCTCACTTTCTCTCACTTTAACCGTGGGAAGTCTTCACACGACAGGAGTCACAGGACTGCACTTTGGAATTAAAGTTCCGTGGTGGCCAAGAGGTGCATGAAGATCCACGATGGCCAAATCTCAGCCCTTATGTAAGCAGCTGCACAAGCACATGGGACATGGAGAACAAGGTTAAAGCCATCCAGCCGCATGCCAACCATTACTTGTCACTGCTGTGGCCCTTAAATCTTTGATGGCGGTGCAGCCCGAGGGGCGTATGCGTATAACCACACCACCATTGCAGAATTTAACACGAGGTTTGCAGTTGTGTGCAGTTATGGATGTCCGCAAACTTGAAAAATATGAGGTAAATAGTCAGAAATATAACATAAGACACTTCAGCACGTCACACGAAGAATGTTATTTATTTCCCAGAATGCATATGACACAAAGTATGTGGGTAAAACTACTATACCTTTAAAATTACAAATGAATGAACATTTTTTATTGTTTGTATGTATGCATGTATGTATCTGTTTATTTATAGGTTTATATATTGATATATTTTACCAAATAAAAAATTATTATAGTTAAAATGGGATCATAGGGCCTGATCCAGACCTACGCTCGGGTCACGTTTCTACGTGTAGCGAATTTACGCTTTCGTAATGACTATGCACTCCCCTCTGTCGTACGTATTTTTGCCATTTTACGCTCACTAAACCCTACCTTAACTTTTCCAAGTATAACTGCTGTCGGCCGTGATGGCTGAACGTACTTACGCACCTAAGCACACCAACACTGTACGATTTACCTGCCTCACCCCACCTCCGAAGCGTAATTACGAGTGTCGTATGGCTGGTACGTCCCTTTGTTCATAGTTACGCTGTTGACCTTAGTCTCGTAAGTATGTTTAGAGTTTCTTGTCGTAAGTATGTTTAGAGTTTCTTGTCGTAACGCGCATGCTCAGAACATGGAAAACAGCGTTTTTACAACTGTGGCGAGTGTTAATACACTAGCGGGCGTAGGTCTGGATCCGGCCCATATAGTTCAACATTCTTTCTCTAGAATTGTAGATACAGTTTGCTATGTATTTTTTCTTTGTTGATATACTACATTATATTTATGAATATAATCACATGACATTTACTAACTTTATTATCATCTTGAACACACTGACAGATCATGAATATAAAAATCTCAACTCAAAACTACTTTTAGAATAAGTAACTGTATAATTTACGACCACAGATAGGAATCCTACATATAGCTAGTCAGGGTCGGATTGGGAAATAAAGTGGCCCTGGAAAAAATTCTGGACGTGGCCTCATGTGGGTGGGACCAAATAAACTGTATTAGGGGCCAATTAGAAAGTAGGCGGGATTAGCACCGTTTTATTAGCCCCTGCACTTTTATAAAAAAAATACAAAAAAACTAAAAACAATAACATCGAGAACATGACAAGAGAGTTTGCATAGATCACACAATGAGTTCCCTGTAACATATAATGCTGCCAGGCTCTAAATTTCTTAATACTTCTACTATTTGTCTTTTCATCTACAAATATCCTTTTATGGGACATTCTCACTATGCAATTGAGTGTTCCTATATAGTACAGGAATGGCGATGTGTTCTGAGTGTATATGTTTTATGGTATTATTGTTTAATTTATTAAACCGATATTATTACATTATAATAACAGGAGCAACTATCATTTATTTCATTTGTGCATTGCATTTTATTTTTGGTGTCTAATCTAGCACTTACTAGTTTCTTCTTCCACAATAGCTCTCTCACACACACACCACACACACCCCATATACATAAACACACAAATACAGTGCACCCATACATTGGCGGAACTGGCGAGTCGAGGACCCAGATGCAAAAATATGCTTTGGGCCCCTCTCCCACAAAACAGAATAAATAACTAATAAAGTGTAATGATAAAATTGTTACGAAGTCGGCTTCCGGGGCACAGAGTCTGTGTTATGAAGTGGTATTCACCAGAGCCCCTGATGGTGGGGATGGAATTTGCAGCACCCCAATAACAGGTTGTGCCCCATTGAACCGGACTCGTATGAGAGGAAAAAGGAAAACCAAGATGGGTACCAGAAGGTGAGGGAAGGTGAATTAAAGGAAGCGGGATGCAGACCGGACCGAAAGGGAACGACCGGTGACAAACAATGCGGGACACTGAACCAGGCACGGTGGACAAAAGGTAGGTCACAGGACTGGACGGACTAGGGCTTGCACACACGCAAACATACAGCGGGTCCCCCGAAGGGGAAACATAAACAGGCACTCCAGGGAAGGTCAGGAATAACTGGGAAGGAGGATACACTAAGGTGGGAGAACCAGGGCTGGAAACACTGATGGAAACTGAGGCAGGAATGAGTCAGGTTCTGAGGGCAAACAATGGTCAATTCACTAGGCTAGAAGCACTAGGCACACAAGAGATAGCAGATTACAGCACTGACAAAGACAGATACTATAATCGGCGCCAAGGGGAAGAGGAAATGCATTTAAATAGATACTGCTGGTGGCTGATTGAATTGTGAACAGAGCAACTGCACAGTAATAGGATGTTTCCCTGAGAGAGGGGAAGCATCCAATAAGAAAGAATTACAGCAGTGGATTTGTTTACTGGTTGCCAGGCATGTAACGAAGCGCCCGGCGGGGAGAAACAGGAAGGCGGCTGTGAGGAGAGGCAAAGTGAGCGCCGAACATGCCGTTCAG
This sequence comes from Limnodynastes dumerilii, assembly GCA_011038615.1. Classification (NCBI taxonomy): domain Eukaryota; kingdom Metazoa; phylum Chordata; class Amphibia; order Anura; family Limnodynastidae; genus Limnodynastes; species Limnodynastes dumerilii. The sequence goes on along the minus strand of WWET01001869.1, from coordinate 213,885 downwards.
AAGGACGGCATGTAACAAACATAAAACAGACTTACCTGCACTATTCTTACAAGAGGAGAGGATGCTCTCTTGATCTGTTGCTGGGCTCTTTTCCTCACACAGCAGCTATGGGTCACACAGAGCGCAGGGGTGTGAGCGGCAGTGTGACATCATGACGATGTGTAGGGCGCTCTGCTGGGAAAGTGGAAAACACAGGGGTTTTTTTTAAAGTGGAGTTTTCAATTATTCTAAAACATTTTGGGTATATTAGGGGTCTGGACATGGCACACTATATTAAGCACATGTGGGATATATTAGGGGTTTGGGAATAACACATACTATAATATTTGGTTTATATTATGGATAGGGAATGGCACACTATATACAGTATATATACCTCAAATATATTAGAATATGTTCTATTTCCAGACCCTGTATGTACTTTATACTATGCCATTCCCATTTTCATAAAATTCCCCACATATATTATATACTGTGCCATCCTCATACCCGTAATATACCCCACATCTACGTTATATAGTGCGCCTTGTGCAGACACCTTATAAATCCTACATGTAATACATGTATTAGGGGTCTGAAGATGGCGCACTATAAAAAGTATATGTGGGGTATATTTGGTTTTCCAGGGATGGCACACTAATTTATGTGGGATATTTTATGGGTCTGGGAATGTCATATACTATAATATATAGGAGGTATATTAGGAGTCAACATCTATGACATTCCCAGACCTCCTAAAGGGCCGTATGCAGAGCTCCGGCCGCATTGCATTTGCGGGCGGAGTTTTCAGAAAAGTGGCTGTCGTAACTCTGATTGTATGTAAATTGTACGTATCTCCAAATATAGCCGAATATATGTGTTGTGGATGGAGGGAGGCATTTAAATTGTACAGTATTGGCTGAGTTAGGCACTTACGTAGGACAACATTACGTACGACCAGAAATATGCAAGAAAAAGTTAAGGCAGGGTTCTGAACATGTAAGTCAGCTAACTTACGTACGTGAGAGGGGAGTGCCGTTATCCTTAGTAGTGCGTAACTTATGCATGCTTGTATACATAAACAGGCCCATGATGGGGATACTGGGAGGCTAGAGACACATAATGAGAATATTGGGAGAATGGAGACACATAAGGGGGAATATTAGGAGGCTGGAGACACACATGGGGGAAATATTAGAAGACTGGATGCACACAAGGTGGAGAGATTGGATGGATAAATACTGTACACACACACAGACTTACAAGGCTGTGCTTGTTTTGTATTGTGGTTAAAAATGTTTTCTGAAGCTTCTCAGGTGCGTATTTTGCCATTTTTTTGGTCTGCGCATGTTTAGTCAGTATGACTACTCAATATTCGTAGCCTTTAGGTACGTAGACAGACTGCGGACCATATTTAGGCTCCCGCACGCTTTCCGTGCGTGCGGGTGCCTGTAATTACGCGAACAAGAGGGGAGTGCACTCCCCCTGTCACTCCCCTTACGCTGCCATAAGCCTGCCTTAACTGCGGCATGCGGGTCAGCGGTCCGTACGACCGCTGATCCGCAACAGTGCGGGAGCCCACTCCCACACTGTACACTTTACATGCTTCCCCCCGCCCACTTTAGCAGGCGGAAGGGAAGCACAGCCCATTTCCTCGGAAATGGACTCGGACAGAACAAAGTTCCGATTGTTGCTACGCTAGGATTACTATAGTAATGCGCCCTCCAGTTAAGTCAGGTGACTTACGCACCTTGTGTGCGTAAGTCACCTGACGTTATTAAATCTGAATCTGGTCCATGTGATCTTTAAATACCACACATAGTTTCATAAGAAAAAGGAGGCATGCCCGTGCAGCCTCTGTGGGAAGATAGGTAAAGGGAGGGATGTAGATAAGGCTAGGTTGAAGGACTAATCATTGTCCATGCGTATTTTCTCTACTAAGAGGGATAATATGCACAATTAGTAAAGGCTGCCTTAACTAAGTGGGCGGGGCAGGGTGGAGATCAGAGAATTAGGTGTGGATATATGTGTATCCGCATCTATAGATTTCACACTAAAGTGTGAATCCGGTCCTAAGGTTTTAGTGCAGGAAGCTTTATGTGTGCACATCCATGGTTACAGCAGATAATAGCCCATTTCTTAGTCTGGATCCAGTCAAATATGATTAAGTTAATAATGTTTATTTAATATGCAACTTTTTAAATTACAGTTATTTTTTTCTTTCCTGAGAATTATGTGAAAAATGGCATTGTTTTACAAATTATCAACAACAATCAATTGTAACAAAATGTTTTTATTAATTATAATAAAATTAAATGCTTTTTCTCACTTAAAAAAAACCTAAATACTTTGGCAACAAGAGGAGAAAATAAACTAAAGATAATTATACAAAATTTAAACTATTAACTTTTTTCTATTGACCACAAGACAATAATTAAGAAAATGGACCTGATTCAGATTTGCATTCGGAATGGGACTTACGCATGTCAGTTGCGTAAGTCCCCTTGGCAGGTAACATCTGCGCATGAGCAGATACAGAAGGATATCCATAGAAGGGGCTGGTCCTTCAGATCTGCATTATGAAATCCTGCCACACATGCTAATATAGGGCCGAGGGTGGAGAGCTGCACTTCATCACGGATCTGCATTCATGCGAATGCTTAAATCAAGTTTGTACAAACGCAGATCTGTGCATATAACTTAAGGTGGAGTTCTGCACAGAACTCCATAAGAAGGAGGAGGGTGACAGGGGAGTACACTCCCTTCCTCCATGCTTACATTCAGATCTACGTGCGTACATGGCCTGATCCAGACCTACGCCGATGCGCTGTGCTTAATAAAAAAACTGCGTATCGGCGTGCACTCCCCCCGACTCTCCCCCCTGTGTGAGCGTATTTTCCCTTACTTACGCTGGCTGAAGGCTATCCTAACTTCAGCCGGCCTAAGCAATTAAAATACGCTCGCACAGGAGCATATCACCTAAAACCCCTTCCTCCCTCATTAAACTACCTCCCCCCACCCTCTTACACTAACATGTGCGTAATAACGGCAAGGGATGCACCCTCAGCCGTTACTACGGTAATACTATGGACGTCCGATCATAGACTGGGCGTTTCCGTAGTAATGCCGGCTTTTCAGCCGATCTTACGCTTACGCTTACGCCCGGGATATAACGCCGGGCTGCGTAGGTCTGGATCAGGCCCTATGCGTGTAAATACTCAAACCTCAGCGCTACTTGTAATATTGCAGATGGATAAATAAGTACTGTAGGTAAAAACAATATTATCAGTGTCTTTTTTATTAAGAATCGACTGTAACAAGTGAAAATTATAAGGTTCAGTATTTATGAAACCAATCAGATATTTGTCATTACAAGTAGCGCTGAGGTTTGAGTATTTACACACATTGGGGCTTATCCAGAGCTACGGCCGCCGTACTAGTTATGGCGGCCGCATGCGTAAGAACAGCATCTCTGTGAGCCATGGATATAGCGTCCGTAACTACAGCGTAGTTACGGACGAGGGGGACAGGCAGCTCCGTAACTACGCTGTAGTTACAGAAGCTAGGCGGGAGGAGGGAGGGTAATTAGGATGGGAGGTCTGGGTATAGTGTTTTACGCTCCTGTGTGAGCGTAGTTAGCCACAGTTACGCCGGCTGAAGTGTCTAACTACGCTCACACAGGGGGAGAGACGGGAAGTGCACCAGAGCTACGCTGGCCATTTTCTTCTATTTTGCTGCATCTTCAGTGGAGCCTGTTACATTCATCACTTCAGCTGCTGACACCAGTGCATTCGGAATAAAAGGACTATCTTTGATCTACAAGATAATAATGGTCTAATTCCACAACATGTCCCCAATGCCTTGATAAATATTTTTTTTTTTTAAAAGCGTCTTCTAGCATTTTACCACCTTCATTATCTGTTTTGTCAGAGACTTTTTTTAACCAATCTAAATTTTCATTCCATCTCTGGTATGCATACTGTTTTGTAGACCTGGGGGGCTAATTTATGTTTTATTTATTTATTTATTTATTTATGGTTTAAGAAAAAGCTTATGAAGATATAATATAATATAATAATATAATATTATGAGAAACAGGTGTTAAATCAATCATCATTGGTCCACTAATACCCCTTTCAGATCGACGCCCCGGCAATATCCCGGGTTCACAGACCTGGGATATTGCCGGGGCAGCAGAGGATCCCAGTGTCACAGACCCCGTTTCACACTGCAGGGCAGACCCGGGAAATTCCGAGACACGGGTCTGCCTGTCGTCATCGCGGTGCATAATTTGTTTACTGTTGCTCTGGCAACACAGGGCAATAGTAAAAAAATTCCACCAATCGAGGTACATTAGGTGCTACCTGGGTTGAAAACCCGGGTAGCACCTTTTACACTGCACCCCTCCACCGGAAGTACCCCTTTCACATCACGAAATACCGAAATATTCGTGGCGATGTGAAAGGGGTATTAGTTGTCAGGAGGAATGATTTAGACATTTGCCTTACATTAAAGGACTGCTTTCACATGATCAACTGAAGAGTTCACCGCAAGAGGACACTTTCAGCACCTCTCGTTGCACAGGTATTCGGTTAAGATGCTAAGACCAGCCCCATTTAACAAAATAATTGTTAAGCTGATCTGCCATAGCCATGCCTGCCTGGGCCGTCTTAACAGAATTGTAGGCTCTGGGAAATGCAATTCACAGGGCCCCTGCCCACTTATTCACACAAATAAAAATGTAACTAAAACTTTAGAACATTATATATCTTAAATGTCTGTGAATGTCCAGTTTGCCTTCTGTTCCCTCCTACTGTGCCCATTATGTCTTAATGTCCCCTCTGTAAATGTCCAGGTTGTCATCTGCCCCCTCCTCCTGTGCCTATTATATCTTATTTAGGTAATCTGCCCCTTCTTTTTTTTCTGATTCTTGCGGCAAAATCATGCTCTTATCTGTGACAGTGTCCTTCTTGGCTTCAGTGTCTCCTCTGTGGCGTGCCTTCCGTGCAGTAAGCGCTGATGTGAATATCACGTAAGGGTCAGACTGCTAAATGGCACATTACACTGCACAGACATCCCTGTGCAAGAGGGGGAGGAGCATCAACTGTACACCAGCGGCACACTGCATGCTACGGTCCCACCAGTCTGGAAAAGTTATTTCCAGCCTCCACTGCTGCCTACACAGAATTACATTCAGAAAATTGCACATGTGGGATATATTATGGGTCTGGATGACACAAAGTATAATATATATGGTTTATATTAAGGTTTGGGAATGGCATATCATATATAGGGCTCTATTTACGTACACCGCATAAATCTGGGGAGTGATAGTGATCCAGGCTCGCTTATCATCGCAGCGAGCCTGGACACTTCACTCCCCAGATTTATAAACACTCACCTTCATCGTGAAGACTCACGATGTCCGGTGAGTGTTTCCCCTGCATCACCGGCGCTTCACTCGTATGTGAAGCGCCGACGATGCAGTAAAATAGTCGCGCATGCGCCGTACACGCACGGCGCATGCGCAATGGTTACCTGCCTCACGGAGCGGTGGCATAAGCCTGAGCTGGCGTTAGATTTTCATGGTGAGCGGAGTTAGAAACTCCGCTTCACCCCACCCCTTCACCGCTGTGTAAATATGCGGTACAG